>CM053558.1:97769228-97875710 GCA_028646465.1 Rhinoceros unicornis | reverse complement strand
TCTATATAGATATCTATATCTATCTATATCTATAACTATAATATATGTCTATATATCTATATATCTGTATTTATAGCTATATGTATACAGAGAGAAAGAGGGAAAGAGAGAGTGATTCATTTTAAGGAATTGGCTCCTGCAATTGTAGAAGCTTGTTACATCCAAAATTTGCACCAGCAGGTGGACCAGCAGGCTGCAAACCCAGGGAAGACTTATAGTTTGGGTCTGCAGGCCGTCTGCTGGAGAATTCCTTCTTGTTCAGACGAGATCAGTCTTTGTTCTATTAAGGCCGTCAACTGATTGGACGAGGTCCACCCACATTCGGGAGGGCAGTCTGCTTTACTCAAAGTCCACCGATATAAATGTTAATCTCATCCCAGAAAACGCCTTCACGAAACATCCAGAATAACGTTTGACGATGTATCTGGGCACCAGGCCCAGCCACGTAGACACACAAAATTAACTATCTCAGGAGCTGTGTCTGACCCTCATGCTGTCAGGGGACGCCTGTGACGTCACTGTCCTGGGGTCTCAGCAGAAGCCAGAGGGCACTGCAGCTGTAACGCCTGGGTACGGGGATTTGACAGCCTGGCTCCTGGACCATTTCGGGTGGGGGTGTCAGCCTCCTGCTTTGGAAGTCAGCTCTTGGGGAAAGGGAGGGGCTGGCCCACGGCTGGCCCGGGTGCCCCGCATCAGGGCGGTAGGCCAGTCCTCAGCACACGCAGATCCTGGAGGACCGAGTCCCTCAGCCTCAGATCCACGGCAGTTCCTCTGCCCGCTCTCCGTGGGGTGCGCCTTGTCATGTCCTCCTTTGCTTTACGGCCTTGATGGCTTGTGTAACGTTTTGTGCACATATGAAAACCCGGGATGCAGATGAAGAAGACGCAGACCCCAGCTTCTGGGATCTGGGAGGAGGCAGCCTTTGTCTTGAGCATCTCTTCCTTCTTCTGGCCAACGCCCTACGGCCAGTTCAGCGATATGTGAGAGCCGGCCGCTCCGGGAGAAGAGAAATGTAGACCTGGCTTAGCTTGTAGCAATAGCATCTTCGCTGTCGCCTCCCATTAGCTGTAGACGTTGGGCCGAGATGAGACTTCGGGGTGTTGCAGATACCTACAGGAATGTGTCTCCAACTGATCTTTTCATTCAACGTTTTTTTCCCTTAAATCTTAAAGTTCCTTTCTTGGCAAGAACCAAGGGGTTCATTTGGAAGCCTCGGTGAGAGAAATTGAACCTCTCTTCCTGAGCATGAGAACAAGGACCTTGGTTCTCATATAAGAAAAAGTCTTCTTGAAACTGAGCTGTCGCCCAAGGCCGTTAACTGTTAAGCTCTTTGCAATAAGTTGCAATTTATCATGGCAATAAATCAGCATGAGGAAGAGGTCTGATACATGTGTTTAAATGCATGTGTATACACATTTGTATCGTTTAAGTATCTATCAATGGCGGCAACCATGTGCAGGAGCGGTAATTAAGTTTAGAAGCTCCTGAGAGCAGTTTGCTTGCGTGTCCCCGTCCACCGTCGTCCCTGACGGTCCAGCCCCAGCCCGCAGTGTTTTTGGCTGTCAGCTGGGCTCTCTGTCTTTGTAAAAAATCCTCTGTAGGGGACAGAGTTGAAAGTAATGCATCTAGGGCTTGTGTCCCAGAGGAAGTAGGATGCACATTCCAGAAGATGTTGACTGTGTTTAGCGGGAAACCGTGGTGTTTGCATTGATGGACACGTTCGTGCTGTGAGGAGGCGGACACAGCAGGTCAACGGGGATGCAATCTGCTTGGGACACAAAGGGTGAGCCCCGGACACTTGGGGGTCCCCACAGCGGGCAGCTCTGGCCTCTCCTGCCTGCTTGGCTGCATCCCGCCCGCCCATCGGGCCCAGCAACCTACTCGTTTTCCGGATGCTTCCTCAGCATTTCCTCCTCGTGTTCATCCCTCTCCTCGAAGGAAGCTGGCTGCTCCTTCCCCTCCTCCGTGGAAACGAGCCGCATGTCCCAGGACTGCCGCATCCCTGCATGCGTACTTCCTTCTGGACCTTCCTCACCTGCTGCTTTCTCTCTGGGTACCGCATCTCTGCCCGGCCCCCATTCTGTCCATCATTCAGGTCCCTCCCAGGCCCCCGTCATCCGAGCAGCATCTCCTGCTGTTCCATCACCAATCCTTGAATTCCTTTCAAAGGCCGCGAGGGACGCATCTCCCAACAGCCATCTCCAGGTGCCCCTTGTGCGGGGCGAGGAGGGAGGGAGTTTGCTGGAGTGCCGGCCCGTCCAGGTGTATCCTCATATACCGACCCAGTTTTGGAAAATTCACATCTACAGGAAGGCACAAAGCTTAGGAGAGACGAGGGTGAGAACAAAGGGCACCCGTCCCTACCCTTCCGGTTGTAGCTTCGGCAGGTCCCGGGAAACACTGCGTGCTTGCGACAGAAGCGAGTGGGACGTATTGCCTCACCCCAGATCCCAGGCATGAGGTGCATTGTAGTGTGTCCCGGGGGCGGTGGACGAAAGATTTCCCCCTTATTACAGTAAGCCTTCCTACTGCTTACCCACGGATTGTGGTGCCATCAAAGTTTACCTGGGCAGCTTCCGATGCTGAAGCAACTGGTTTCCTCGTGTCTGATTTGCATTCCTAATTAAGTGTATTTGAGCTCAGCTTTGTGGGGGCGTGATATGGTTTGCGCTTGCTGATGTGGGTTGCATGTGGAGGTTTTTCCAAAGATTGCTGTGTGCACGCTGTCTCCAGCTGCCCAGAAAGGCACATATTTGGGACCACGCCTGTTTCCCCGTCTCTCTTTTCTCTGCTGTGCCTCTTTTAATGCTCTAAGATTCTCTTGGGACGTTTTGCAACAAGACCTGTGTTTGTGTCATTGTGGCCCCCGGGCTAGCCTCGATTCTGCAGCTCCAAGCTGCAGAGCAGAAAAGCTGGGGGTGTCCTCGTGTGTGCAACGGATGTGTCTTATCGTAGAAGGAAACGCTGTTTTTAGTAATTTTAAAAAGAGGCCCAGGGCCCCCCATCGCCCTCCAGGTTTTGGGATGGTGCCCTTATGTGGAAGGAGCTTACACCATCTGTCTGTCGTAAGAGCACGGACCCATCTCTGACTTGCCCATGGTCTTGCTTCTTGGTCATTCTCCATCCCCCTGAGTGCAACTCATATTTCCAGAATAGCGGCAATGCTTCCTTTCTTTCGTAAGAAAACGTGGGAAAAGCAAGCTGGATGTTTCAGGAGGAAAAAAACGGAAGGCGTTAGTTTTAAGGAGTTAGAAAGAAACGGGGACTGTCGGTAGTAACTCCTCAGCTCTAGATGGCATTGGCTTTGCTGTTTCTGTCCTGGGGTCCTGCGAACGCCTGCCTTGAGCTCGGTGTGGGGGACACGGGGAGGACCTAGCTCTGGCTGTGAGGGACAGGCAGAGGGTCTGCATTGCCCTTTGGCGAGGCCGGCGTCCAGGGCCGGCGTGGACGGCTTTGGAGCAGAGGGCGGTGTCTGCACGGAGCCCAGAGCTGGAATGAGCAAGCTCTCTGTGAGCAGAAGGCAGATGCGTGCCATGCTCTTACTCGTGCGTGCTGGGGGGACAGGATGGACCCAGCAGACCGAGGGCTCCCATCTTGTGCCCGTGGGGCATCCAGGCTGGACGGGGCAGAAGGAATTCCTGTGCCACTTAGGGTGTCCATTCTGTCTGTCTTTCTCTCTTTCTGTCTCTGTGTGTGTGTCTCTCTTTCTCTGTCTCTCTCCATCTATGTGTCTCCATCTTGTCTCTGTTTCTCTCTCTGTCTCTATCTGTCTGTCTCTCTGTCTCTTCATCGCTCTCTGTCTCCTCTGTCTCTTTTTCTGTCTCTCTCTGTCTCTCTTTCTGCCTCTGGCTTGGCAAGCCCAAACACCTGAGTTTGGCTAACATAAATGAATGCCCGATGCAACTCTACATCAATATGAGCTCTTCCAGTGAGAGAGGTCTCGAGCAATCTTGATGGGAGGGGAGATTCTTGAGCTGGACACGGAAGGATGGCCAAGGCTTCCCAACACAGGCGAGGGAAGGGCTATTCTGTTGAAGGGAACATCTGTGTAGGAGCCCAGTGATATAAAACAGCATGGAATGTTGGACCAATGTGAGGCCAGGGTGAGGGGAGTGGTGCATGGAGAGAGGGACTCAGACAGAGAAGCAAGTGCCCAAGGGAGAAGGGATTTGGCTTCCACGTTCCCCTTCAATCCCACATCGCACACAGTCACTCTCATTGAGTGACATTTTGGCGTTAGGGCCTCAGCTTGCATAGAGGGATGTTATTATAAAAATCTCGTTTGTTACTGTGTTTGGTTGAACGTTCCCATCATCCCCTCAGTGTCTTCAAAAGATGCCTTCAATGGAAAATTAGTTTTGAGTGACTTGCCGGGAAACCTTTGATGTCTGGTAATGAAATAACACCCTTTGATCCTAAGGGTGCTGACAACCATCTCTGACATTGTTTCCTTTTCTCTTTGGCTGCTAGGAAGCTCAGAACTAAATTTGAGTTCATGGCTCAATGTGAGGGGTCTTATGATTGGCATATCTGCAGACTATTTCATTCTTCCTGGCCGCTTCAGATCCATTTCTGGGACTGATTTTTAGGACTTGGTTTAGGTTTTTCTCCTTTCTTTTATTCACGTGCATCATATAAGCAACTTTTGTATACTGACTTTGGTACCTTTTACATTTCACCTGAAGATTTTATTGTGTTTCAAACCTTTTATGTTCATTTGATATAACCCTAGGGGGCTTTAGTCTGGGGAAATAAATGCATTTAAACTTTGAAGATGGGAAAATATAAGTGCTTTTTTTCCAAAGGGCAAGTAAGATGTATTTGGGGTAGGAATATTGACATGAATCCCTTTAAAGATGTCTTGCAAAATAAGGTTTACACTTTAACTTAATGTTCCGAAACAACAGTCATGACCTAAAGCTGCTAGTTCTGTTTATCACACTTTTGGCGATTTTTAAATCTTGGAAATCGGAATTATTTTTAGGGATAGTTCATGCGTGTGTTTATATGGACGTGGCAATTTATAGCACGATGTGGCTGTGTCAGTTTTCCCTGTAAACCAATCTCCTGTGTCTTTATTAACCGGGGCATTTATTTCTGGGATAGAGTACATAATTGCTTGGTTTGGAGCACAGCATCCTCAGCTCTAAGTCTCTCGGCCTGAGTTTGTTCTACAGTTTTAGTTTGTAAGAAACATCTCCCACAGGCCAGCTTCTGACTGCTGGTGCTCTGGTTCTGTCCCGTCTCTTCCTGTGATTACTTTCTGGGAGTTGAATAGGACGAGTTGATACAAAGTGTCCTGGCCCCCAGTGATGTCCACCTGACTCCTGGAACCTGCAACTATGTTGCGTTATATGGCAAAGGGAAGTGAAGGCTGCACCTGGAATTGAGATCATCCATCAGCTGGCCTTGAGGTGGGGGAGATGATGCTGTATTATCCGGGTGGGCTCCGTATAAGGGTTCTTATATGAGTGAGGCGGGAGGCTCAGGGTCAGAGAAGGACGTGTCATGGTGGAAGTAGATGTTGGCATGATGCACTTTGCAGATGGAGGAAGGAGCCTCGAGAAGCTGGAAAAGTCGAGGCAATGGATTCTCCGCTGGAGCCTCCAGAAGGAACCAGCCCTGCCCGCACCTTGACTTTACCCAGTGAGACCCGTTTTGGATTTCTGACCTCTAGAACTGAAAGATAATTTGTGTTGTTTTAAAGCCACCAAGTCCGTGGTAATTTGCTGTCTCAGCAGCAAATAGGAAAGTCATACAACGTGTATTTGCCTTTTGAAGTCTCTCGTGCATCAACATCTCCTTAAGGATTTGCCTGGGATTCACCTTGTGTTAGTCCATTTTGGCTGCTGTAACAAAAATACCGTAGACTGGGCGGCTTAAACAAGAGACATTTATTTATCACGGTTCTGGAGGCTGGACATCCAAGACTGAGGCACCAGCAGATTCGGTGTCTGGTGAGAACCTTCTTCCTGGTTCATAGATGCCATCTTCTCGCTGTGTCCTCATGTGGTGGAAGGAGCAGGGGAGCTCTCTGGGTCTCTTTTATAAGGGCACTAATCCCATTCATCGGGGCTGCACCCTCATGACCTCATCACCTCCCCAAGGCCCCACCTCCTAATACCATCCCATTGTGTGTTAGGATTTCAATATATGAATTTAGGGGGACACGCACATTCAGTCCATAGCACATCTCTTTTGCCTTTTCAGGGTAGAGGGTAGTAGCCTTACATCTCTGATTGATTCATCCATGCATCAGTTAGCTCATTATCACTTAGCTCATTGGAGCACGCCATTTAGTCCATGAACATGCATTGAACACCAGCCTTACACCTAGCCCCTTGCTAGGCTGGGAGGCACAGACACCCCACAACAAGGTGCGTGCCCTCTGTCAACATTGGCCTCACACGGGAGCCAAGCTGGGTGGCCGGCCAGCCCAGTGTGCAGACCTGGGGAGTTATTCCTTCCAACGCAGAATAGATGAAGGCTGCGTTGATAAGACCACCAGCAGAAAGGTGCCTCTCTGGGCCCATGTGTTGGAGACAAACTCTTGAATGGAAATACCTTCATATCACACGGGGGTTCTTGTCAACAGCGTGGAGACCTTCTGCCTAGTGTGAAATGAGAGAGACACGGGATGACGGAAATGTGCATTTACTGGTTTCAAGTTAAATTATAGCCATGCACTGC
Source organism: Rhinoceros unicornis (assembly GCA_028646465.1). Classification (NCBI taxonomy): domain Eukaryota; kingdom Metazoa; phylum Chordata; class Mammalia; order Perissodactyla; family Rhinocerotidae; genus Rhinoceros; species Rhinoceros unicornis. Next base: position 97,869,020 of record CM053558.1, on the reverse strand, counting down.
ATAACCGTGTTTCAGTCCATGATGGACTGCATAGATGATGGTGGTCCCATTGGATGAACACCATACAGCCTAGGTGGGTAGTAGGCTACACCATCTAGGTTTGTGTAAGTTACTCTGTGATGTTCGCAGAACGACGACATTGCCTAAGATGCATTTCTCAGAATGTATCTCCATCATTAATTAATTAATCTGTAATTCTGTCTTACAGATCCACGAGCTCTTTTGGAATATTATTCAGTAAAACCGTGGTAGTTTATTTTAGATGTAGCGAAAGTACCAGTAGACACATCTGTCGGGCTTTAAGTACACAAATGATTGCCTTTCAAAAGTTACGTATTTGTTCGTTATCTGCCGTCACTGCACCAGGCAGAGCTTTCTTGTCAGATTAATGTGAAAAATCTTGTTTGTAGATGCAAATTAAAATATGTGTTTGTAAGGCTTTCCTCACCAAGAACGTGATTAATTGAAGAGGGAAGTAATTCATGTGCTCTTTGATTGAGAAAATACACAAACCCACAAAGAAGGGAATTAAGATCAAACTCATTATTCTTGTGTCCTCTCTGCTGCTGCAAAATTTTCAAACGTCATCTCTTCAAAGACCCCCTCTCTCCCCTCCTAGGAGTGCAGCGATGTGGATATTAGACCACTTAATATTGGCAACTCCTGGAAGCTCTGTTTTGATTTCTTTTTTTTTCACTTTTTAAAAAATGTCCTCCTTGTATTTTAGCTTGACTAATTTCTATTGACCTAAAGTTTCCTGGTTTTTGCCTAAATTGCATTGTCTGCTAATGAGCCGTGGAGAGAATTATTTATCTCTGATACCAAGTTTTTAATGTTTACTTCTAGCATTTATTTATACATATTATATGTTTAATATTTAAATATATATTATACATTTCTTATATGGGTGGTAAAGTTATTTTTATATGGTTCATTATTATTAAATAGTTATGTTTATTTTATTTATTTTCATATATTAAAACAAATATATAAAATACTTAACATTTTAGATATATAAATATAATTTTACATAAATAAAAATATAAACTTTATAAACATTAACATATTTATAATATTATTATAAATATTTAAATTAAATGTTTAAATATAAATATATATTCAATTTGTATTTGTATAAATATATTTTATTAAATATATATTATATCTATTATATATAATGTAATATTATATATAGTATATATTGTATGCTACTTGTATATATACATATATACACACATATATACATATATACACATATATTATATATGTTATATTATATATTACATATATTATATGTAGTATTATATATATAAACTAATGTAATATTATATATAGTACTTGTTTTCTTTCTTTTTTTCCCAGCGGCGCTGCGAAAAAATTTCTGAGCAATGAGCGTTCTGTGAACCAAGGAGGTCTGGGGACCTCCGTTGTAGTCTGTTTTCACTGTTAAGTTTTACCCCTCAGCCTTGTTTTGAGATGAAACGTTAGCAGAGCTTATGAAGATTTTGTTGTGGTTTGCTTTTTGTTGGTAACTCTTGGAGCCTAAGGTGGTCCCTCCAGGTAAAGACGGGAGCTTGCAGACCCCATGGTATACAGTCGACACTGCACAGCGCTTAGGACGCAGTCAGAATATGTCCCTCTGCATTTGCAGGACGGACAAATGGGTGTCAAGAGGCCGAGATGTGAAGCTGTGATCCACTCTGTGTGGAAGCCCACGGGAAGTGGGGGCCTCGGTCGCCCCACTGGGACACTCACGCTCCCCTCATCTCGGACACTGAGTCCTCAGGTCTCTCATCTGTAAGAGGAAGGCTGAGTTGGATCTTCTCTTATGCCCCTTCCTGCAGCCCCATCCCGGAATGCATCTGTAGGACCTCAGTAGCCCAAGAGAATAGCCTTCTCATGAATGCTGTGGTCTTCCCAGGAACTACACCCAAATGAGAGTAGGGATCCTTCTTAGTAGAATCAAGCCTGGCTGTCTGGAAGCTTCCTGGGTAGCCTGAAGGAATCATTTGGGGTCCTACAGTGGTGTCGTCCCAGCCAGGGACATGCTCTTTCTGATGGATGCAGTGGTGGGAAACATTGAACTCAGGATTGGGGTGGGGAGATATTGGAGCCTCAGCATCACTGTAGGGGCTTCTCTTTGTAGGGTGATTTCTTCATTTTATGAGCAAGGATGCCTGACTGCAGTGGTGGTGCCAATGGAAGGAAAGCATATGTTGTCTCCACTTATTGGAAGGATTTTCTAACAAGTGGATCCCACCTGGCCCCTGGCCAGCAGGTGCAATTTCTCAGATGAACTTGGGCCACTCAGGTCTGCTCACCGTTCCCTGCATGATGGAGACACTAATAATGGGCTCTGATACTCCATGGAATGGATGTATTGAGGTCATTCATGCATTCTCCTCCTGAGGGACAGATGCTATAATGAGCAGCCATCATTTTGCATTGGCAGTCTACCTTGTATCATCAGGGTGGATTCTTAGAAGTGATTTTTCTGGATCAAAGAATAAATACGTATGTAATTGCACTAGATATTGCCAACTAGATATGGGGGTCCCATCCCAACTACATGCCTGGTCCCCATCGCCATGCCAGAAAAGTGTGATATCACAGCATTAAAATTTTTGCCAATCTGACAGATGGATGGTATCTCAGTACAGTTTTTTTTTTTTTTTTTGGAGTTTCCTCAAAGAATTATTTTTTATTTATTTATTTATTTTTCATTTTTTGTTTATTGCAGTAACATTGGTTTATAACACTGTACAAACTTCAGGTGTACATCATCATACTTCTATTTCTGCATGGATTACATCATGTTCACCACCAAAATACCAATTACAACCCATCACCACACACGTGTTTTAATTAACATTTCTCTTAATAGGTGTAAAGTTGAACAAGTGTTTTTAAGGGCCATTTGGTATATTTTTACATAAAGAGTTATTTTTGCCGACTTTCTCTATAGGGTGCTTGGTTTTTTTCTTGATTTTTAAGAACTCATTACATATTAGGAAAATAGCCCTTTGAATGTGATAGGAGTTGAAAATTTTCTCCTAGTTCATCGTTTATTTTTGACTTTGCTTATGGTTTATTTTTTTACCTTGTAAAATTTTTTAGTAGTGAAATGTGTCTGTTTATTCTTTTCAATTTTGACTTATAGTTAGGAAGGCATTTCTTATTCTGAGGTTAAGAATAAATTTATTCCTGCTTTCTGCTCATATTTTCACTGTTTGACTTTTTCCCCTTTATTTTGATGGCTACTGTGAGATATGGGTCTAATTTTATGTCTTTCCAAGTATCTATTTAGGTGTCCCAACACCGTTTATTGAAAGGTCCATCTCTGCCACCTTTATCATATCTTAAAGTCCCCAAGGCTAGCCAGTTCCTACAGATAGCAAACAACTCACCCTGGAGCGTGCCTTTAAAATGCAAACTGACCAATGCAGAGCCCACATGCCACCCGCTCCTCTCTGGGGCTCCTACACTCTGAGTCACCATCCACCTGCTCTAATCTCCCAGGACCACATACCAGAGAACTAGAGACAGACTGTACCCCCCAGAACCTGCTGAAGTTATTCACACTAGCCCATCCTCAGCCTGCTCACTCTGCCTCACCCGATCTTTCCTGTGGAAACCACAATAAAATGTCTCGTCTACCTTTCCCTCCTCTCTCTGCCTCCTGACCAACCCTAGTGCACCCCCATGTGGCCCTGCATGATGTGGCATACCCCCTTCTCTTGGGACCTCAGAGGAACAAACCCTCTTTTCAATGGCAGTCATGTCCTGATCTCTTGGCCTCACCATACCTAAATGATAATGAATCCTATATTTAAAACACAAACCAACAATACATCCTGCCCAGTTCTGCCCGAGAGGGTTTATCCAGGACTCTCACCCATGGCTGTCAATGGTGTAGGTTGTTCGGACGTTTCTGCAAATCCTTTTGGCAGCTTATTCCTGCAAAGGTCTCAGCTGGGGCTGAGTGAGAGTTTACCAGGTGTCTCTCCCAGGCTGTACTGACTCAGGGCTAATCCGCCGTATTACGTTTATGCATCCAGAGCCCGCAGGAATCCAAGAGGGACGAAACCACAAATATTGAACCACGACTCCTGTTGGCATCACCCACTCTCTTGTGGCTTCATTCTTACAAACGTGTACTCTGCTATTAAACCTTACTTTCATATATTTTTTTTCTTCTGCTTCCACAGTTTTCTCCCCACAACCCGACCGGGTTGCTATAGTGACCGGAGGGACGGATGGAATTGGCTATTCCACGGCGAAGCATCTGGCGAGACTGGGCATGCACGTTATCATAGGTGATGGTTTTTACAGTTGTATTTTATAGCTAATGTAAGATATGCAGTTGTTTGCTTATATAGGTATGTAAATATTTATTTGCTTATAGATAAAACAGCTAGGCACGTGAGGATTAAAAACTGAAACACGCATGAAATGGTGACAGCTCTTTTGGACATGAGTATAAGTTCTGCTTTAATATTGATCATATATATTTTTCTGTATGGTTCACTGGAAAAAAATAGCAATAAATCTGAATCAGTTTGCCAGAGCTTCCATAACGGAGGATCACAGACCGGGGGGCTTAAACAACAGACACTGATGGTCTCACAGTCCTGGAGGTGGAAATCTGAGATCCAGGTGTGGGCAGGGCTGGTTCCTCCTGAGGCCTCTCTCCTTGGTGTGTAGACACCGTCTTCTCCCCGTGTCCTCACGTGGTCGTCCCTCTGTGCGTGTCTGTGTCCTCATCTCCTCTTCACATAAGGACCCCAGTCCTATTGGATCAGGACCCACCCTAATGACCTCGTTTTATCTTCATCACCTCTTTAAAGACCCATCTCCAAATACAGTCACACTCTGGGGTCCTGGGGGTTAGGACTTCAACCTATGACTTTTGGGGGACACACAGTTCAGCCCGTAGCAGAATCTGAACAGGTTTTTAGAATATAAGCTTCTTCTACAGCGGTACCCTATAGACTCTATATTTTCCATTCTTCTTTTTGAAAATTTCCCTACTAGTTTATCTTGGTCCATAACTCCTCTTTGAAAATGAAGGGACTTTCTGTGGCTGGGGAAGTGGGGACAGTTCAAATTAACCCATGTTATGTTTGTTAATATTTTCAGCCAATTGCTTACCTGGAGTAGAAGTTTCAATCAGCTGGCAAAAATGATATGTGGAGATTAGCTTTGGGAAAGAAACAACTTCATGGTTATTATGCCTGCTATCATCATCATCTGATTTAGTTAAGACCTTTCACGTTGTTCGTCTTTATAAAAATGGTACTATACGTCTGGTTTTAGGTGCAAGGATTACTTTCATGTAAGACTTTCTAAAACATTACCCACAGTCATTCATTTATTCATTATTGATTCATTTCTTTCTTTCTCCAGTTCTTCGCCTTCTTTTGCCCGCCATCATTTATTGCAGGATGATTACGGATCAGATGCAATGCTTGGGGCTGGGGTTTTTAACACAAGTGCATCTCACTCCTTCCAGGCTCCCGACAAGCTCATCCGCAGCTGGATGTCCCCTTTTCTGATCTTTGGCCTTCCTTGGCGTCTGGTGACGCCTAAAAGCACAGACTAAAATCCGTAATATTATCAACCAATTATATCGATATGCAGATATAAAAATATGTAAGAAAAACACAAACTTGCCACATAATCTCATACATTAAATCTTTATATGGCAAATTGCATGATTTTCTGTTGAGTTGAGTAACTTCTATGGTTTGGAGCTATGATCAGTGTAAACTATATTTCGAGTCATCTTCAACAATTCAACCCTGGTATGAACAGATCTGTGGTTTCTGTAGGTGGCCAAGCCGTAAATCTTTCCATACCTCTGTGTCTTGTCCGCATTCCATTGGAGTTCAGCCACAATGATTACGTCGATTCCTCCCCACTGAAACTCACAGACCCCCTGAGTTCCATGCAAGACCTCTCCAGGGGTCTCTTGACCCAGACAAGGAACCCTAGGTCTGGCCAGTGTGGCCTTCTGCTCTCCTCAGAGGGATATAGCTCATGTGGGTGCACCGAGCTCTTCACTCAGTCCAGTAACCAAATTGGACTCATGTTCTTAAATTTGAACCATATTTTTACTCTGTTTTGAAAGAATGCAGTTTCTTAGAGTGATTCCCTTCCTCACATAGGCGTCTTTCTCTCATGAGTGACAAAATCTTTAGAATGGCACACATTTGTCAGCCTTTGGGAGCCGTAGATCACTTCTGGGTCTGCTTCACTGTTCTTTTTCCCGATCAAAGTGTTCTTTTCTTCTGGAATGTGTCTAAGTCCCACTCTCTTCATAGATGTGGAAATGTTAAAAGTTTTTGACAACTCCTGATATTACCAACTTTATCAGTGACTTCCATAACTTCCCCTAGATGAAGATGGGTTGGTTGCAGACGAGGAGGTCTTGTGGGAGAGGGGGACACATCCGAGGGGGTATTTCTGGAGCTTCTTGTCAACGTTAGTGCCTCCATGATCTGTTTACATCTCCCTGGGACCTGAGCAAATAAAGCAGACAGGGCTTGGGAGCAGAGGGGCTCTGAGAGTTCGCTGGGAGAGTCTGAGATGGTGATGGATTCCAACCACCCAATTTTGACTTTCCATGGTGGGTGGGCCTCTGTTGTATCATTAAAGACATGACAAGCTCTCCAGGGCTTTCTATGACTTGGATTTCTGCCTATATTTGAGATGACTTGATGAAAGTGATGTCAGCTCTCAAACAGAAAGAGCAATAGGTCTCCCCTGGGGGCCTGCTGGACCTGAGCTGATCGTGGAAAGATGCTCGTGGAGCAGGATGGGGAGGGACCTTCCAGTCCGAGCAAAGAGTGGAGACTGATATCCAGTACTGGTTATTTCTGTACCCCTGACTCCTCCAGTGTTGTCATCTTCTTAATTCTTAGTGAAACTAGGCAATGTTGGAATGCAAAAGAAACAAAAGTCCCATTTCTCTGTACTTTTTGCCTCAGTGTGCTGTTTTAGGTCATGATGAAGTCTAGATGGGTTAGGTCATGGTGAGGTCTAGTTGAGTTAGATCACAATGAGGTCTAATTGGGTAGGTTATGGTGAGATCTAGCTGGGTATGTCATGATGAGGTCTAGTTTGTAGGTCATGGTGAGATCTAGTTGGGTTAGGTCAATGATGAGGTCAAGTTAGGTAGATCATGATGAGGTCTAGTTGTGTTAGGTCATGATGAGGTCTAGTTGGGTTAGGTCATGATAAGGTCTAGTTGGGTTAGGTCATGATGAGGTCTAGTTGTGTTAGGTCATGATGAGGTCCAGATGGATTAGGTCATGATGAGGTCTAGTCGTATTAGGTCATGATGAGGACTAGTTGTGTTAGGTCATGATGAGTTCTAGTTGGGTAGGTCATGATGAGGTCTGGTTGTGTTAGGTCATGATGAGGTCTAGTTGGGTAGGTCATGATGAGTTCTAGTTGGGTAAGGTATGAAGTCTAGTTGGGTAGGTCGTCATGAGGTCTAGTTGTGTTAGGTCGTAATGAGGTCTGGTTTGGTAGGTTATGATGAGTTCTAGTTGGGTAGGTCATGGTGAGGTCTAGTTGGGTAAATCATGATGAGGTCAAGATGGGTTAGGTCCTGATGAGGTCTAGTTGTGTTAGGTCATGATGAGGTCTAGTTGGGTAGGTCATGATGAAGTCTAGTTGTGTTAGGTCGTGATGAAGTCTAGTTGTGTTAGGTCGTGATGAAGTCTAGTTGGGTTAGGTCAATGATGAGGTCAAGTTAGGTAGATCATGATGAGGTCTAGTTGTGTTAGGTCATGATGAGATCTAGTTGGGTTAGGTCATGATAAGGTCTAGTTGGGTTAGGTCATGATGAGGTCTAGTTGTGTTAGGTCATGATGAGGTCCAGATGGATTAGGTCATGATGAGGTCTAGTCGTATTAGGTCATGATGAGGACTAGTCATGTTAGGTCATGATGAGTTCTAGTTGGGTAGGTCATGATGAGGTCTGGTTGTGTTAGGTCATGATGAGGTCTAGTTGTGTTAGGTCTTGATGAGGTCCAGATGGATTAGGTCATGATGAGGTCTAGTCGTATTAGGTCATGATGAGGACTAGTTAGGTCACGATGAGGTCTAGTTGGGTAGGTCATGATGAGGTCTAGTTGGGTAAGGTATGATGAAGTCTAGTTGGGTAGGTCGTCATGAGGTCTAGTTGTGTTAGGTCATAATGAGGTCAAGTTAGGTAGGTTATGATGAGTTCTAGTTGAGTAGGTCATGGTGAGGTCTAGTTGGGTAGGTCATGGTGAGGTCTAGTTGGGTAAATCATGATGAGGTCAAGATGGGTTAGGTCCTGATGAGGTCTAGTTGTGTTAGGTCATGATGAGGTCTAGTTGTGTTAGGTCATGATGAGGTCTAGTTGGGTAGGTCATGATGAAGTCTAGTTGTGTTAGGTCGTGATGAAGTCTAGTTGTGTTAGGTCATGATGAGGTCTAGATGGGTAGGTTGTGATGAAGTCTAGTTGGGTAGATCATGATGAGGTCTAGTTGTGTTAGGTCGTGATGAAGTCTAGTTGTGTTATGTCATGATGAGGTCTAGATGGGTAGGTTGTGATGAAGTCTAGTTGGGTAGGTCATGATGAGGTCTAGTTGGGTAGGTCATGATGAGCTCTTTGGATAGGTCATAACGAGGTCTAGATGAGTAGGTTATGAATACATCTAGTTGTGTTAGGTCATGATGAGGTCTAGTTGTGCTAGGTCATGATGAGGTCTCAGTCGGTAGGTCCTGATGAGGTCTAGTTGGATAGATCATGATGAAGTCTAATTGGGTTCGGTCATGATGGGGTCTAGATGGGTTAGGTCATGATGAGGTCTAGTTGGTTAGGTCATGATAAGATCTAGTTGTGTTCGGTCATGATGAGGTCTAGTTGGGTAGGTCATGATGAAGTCTAGATGGGTAGGCCATGATTAAGCCCAGATGCATTAGGTCATGATGTGGTCTAGTTTAATGAGGAGTATGTATGCAGACACAACGCAGTGAACACATGTGAGCAAGCCCTTGGTACCCAGTCATGCAAAGACTGAGCTCTGACTGTTGTCACCTCATTTAGGTGATATTTGTTGAGCATCAGGAACACCAAATGTTCTTCTTTTCTTGAGTTAAACAGAAAGTGAACACCACATCCTCACCCACCTGTCTTCTTTCCCACAGAGTTTCTGATGTCTGTGTTTAAACTTGCACTGTGGGTCACAGTTTTGACCCTCCTGGTCAAGCCAGTCAAGTATGGAATCTTGCCTCCTCCATGTGACTTTGAAGGGATAATTGGATATATTCTGAGAGTGGCAGTTTTTCATTTTGCAGGACAGTTTGATTCAAGGTCACTTAATGAAACATTATCATTGTACACATGCATTTCATAAGAGATGGTATATTCAATTTCAAATTTCTTAATCCCAAAGCCATTAATATTTAAAGAATAATCAATTACTAGCTGAAGAATTGAATTTATAACTTGAGGCAAACTGAAACACATTAATATTGCTATGAATACATCACTCAGTTTCCCTTCTGTTTGCAATATCATATTTCTTAGTGTTTCAAAATATTGTTTTAGTGGGGAATCCTTCTTTCTTCATAGTTATTAATGAAAGGTCATCTAAAGTTTAGACCAGGCATCAGTAAATTTTTTCCTATATGGGCCAGATAATAAATGTTTTCATAGGTCTCTCTTATGACAATCAGCTCTGCCTTTCTAGCAAGAAAGCAGCCATAGCCAATACTTAAAGAAATGGGCATAACTGTGTTTCAATAAAACTTTGTTGTTCAACATCAAGCAGTGGGCCAGATTTGGCCCCAGGTCCATAGCTTTCTGGACCTGGTTTGGACTCAGCATATTTTTCTTTTTAACCAATAGAAATTATATTGCTTCTTGAAGATCCTTAAAATCTGGTGGGTAGGGTATAGTCCACAGGGAGGGGACCTGGTTTGTGAGATAATGTCTTTCCAAAGTGACTTGGTGCCCGTTAAACCCTGTATTGCCCATCAGTAGGACATGTGCATTTATCAAACTTAACCCCTCAGTACAGAGGATGAGCAGAAGGCTGACACGTGGAGTTTGTGCCCAGCTTCTATCATGGCCCAGTTATTTCCTGGTATGCAGTAGTTACTCAGTAAATGTAGGTGCGGCTCTGGCAAGTGCATAGGGTCAAGCATTCCACATCCAGCTCTGAGGAGGCAGCTCCAGGTCCGAGGAGGCAGCTGCTGAAGATGACCTTTGCCAAAAAAGTGCCTGGGCATACCTCTCATACAATGCCAGTCACGGCTGCCTGGATATGAGGAATGAGCTGCCTGTCGAGGGAAGCTGCCAACGATGACCAGTTTGTCCTGCTGGTCATGCCCCCAACTTCCTCTGGCCACTTATTTCTTTTTCACGAACATAGAGCTTCTCTCTAACATCCACTATGAAGCCTTTAGTGCCAAGATGGTCATTGCCAGAGGTGCAGCCTGGTATCAGATGGCTATTTAATATTTAAATATTGCACAGGATTTCAGAAATAAGTTCATACAGGTACATGACCCCAAATTAGCTATGTATATATATATATTTTTGTCTTGATGCCTAGAACATTTAGAGATGGAATATAGCTTTTGGGTTATCCCTTGTAGGCCATCCTGTCCCTGCTTTCCCAATGCAGGAAGACTCTCCAAGCAAAAAGTCTCATCACCACGTAAAGTTCTATTCCTTTAAGGGAGTGAAGGCGTGAATTGCCTTTGCAGCCGTGTCTCCTTGATGTCTGCAACTTTGAACTTCTTCAAGGCAGTGACAGTTTTTATGTTCCTTTTAGTTCACCCCTAAAGATGTCCTCGGCTGTATTTACCTTAGATGTCCCCAGCTAGAGCCAAAGACGTTTCCAATTCTGCTAGGTTACCACTTCTCTTCTATGTTTTTTTTAACTCTTTGTTGTAAACACTTTTTTTTTCTTGGAAAGGGCATTCCGTAAATTAATTTGGGGCACTTGTCAATGACAACAGATACGGAATAAAATGGTAGGGGATACAATAGCAGGGCCCCTTCCTGTTAGTGAGAATGTGTAAATGAAACAAAGTATAGAGAAACAGCAGGCAGAAATGCCTAAGGAAAGAACTGCTCGGTAATGTATTTTCATCAAGACCTTAAAATGGTTCTACCCTAGAGAACGCCTTTCTGGCAGGGGCTGGACCAGGTGGGAGGGTGATGTAGGCTGGCCCTGCCCCTTGGGACCTGTGGCTCCCAGACCAGGTGTCTCTGGCTGGTGTCCTCAGGCCACCTCTTGGCTCTGTGGGCACCAGTAGCTTCATGAGCACACCTAGGTTCTTCAGGTGCCAGCTCTAATCTTCATTCCTGCAAAGCTCTCCCATGACTCACCCCTATGGGGGGTTTTGGGCTTGGCTTGCCCTGCAAAGAGACTGTCAAGCTGCCTCAGGTCCAGTTGTTGATGAGTGACGGGTTGTGGTGCCTGGGAAGAACAGGTCTTCTGAGCTTTTCCATTAGGCACGCCTTAAACTTAAGGCTGTGGTCAGAGACATTTGGAAAAACAACATCCCCGCCATTCAAACTCCACCCTTACCCTCCATGCACATTCACCTACTAAGACATTAAAGAAACCTTCATAACTTTATTGAACCCCAGTCTCCTCATATTATTTAACTGTGACATCCCTCACACCCAAAACGCTCATCACCATCCTTGCAAACTAGTGTTCCCGGAATCGCACCTGCAGATTTTTACAGTCGGGGTTATGGGCTAAGGTCATTTTGACGTCTTGGTCCATCCATGAATGGAGGGGTGTGCCGCCACTAAAAGTTTCTTAGAAAGTTCTGTGTCTAGCCTGACATTTCTGCCATCGTCTTTATGCTTGCACTATTTTTGGCTTCCACCCGTTAATTATGCCACCTGGTGCCTCACATCCCCGTAATCACTGGAAAGTAAAATGTCAGATAAATGCGTACCTTTTGCCAATCCAGGCTAGAGAAAATGTGTCTTAAATTGATGGGTTGGATCAGCCAGAATTGCTCTGATGGCCAAATTCCACGCCAGAACAAGGGGAGAAACCCTGCCGAGCACATCTCTGGGATTGTGTTTTGCATCTCAAGAAAACATTTTTTTTTGCATTTGGGAGGTTCTGGATGACCTTACCACTAATTGCCTCTTTTCTTTTCCTTTTAGCTGGAAATAACAAGGGCAAAGCGGAAGAAGTTGTCGGGAAGATAAAAGAAGAAACCTTGAATGACAAAGGTACTCTCGGGTCCTCAAATGGCTCTCTTTCTTGGTCTGAGTCCGTGTCCGTGGCTGAGCTACAGAACCCGATGTGGAATTATGGACAGGATGGTGGAAGTGCGTTGAGGGGGAGATGTCTGCTTCTTGCACTTTTCTTTTGGGGATTTCTGGTCCTCACTGGAGAGGGGTGGCATCATGCATGCAACCACAATAACATTGCTCAGTGTAGGCATCAGCGCAGCAAGACGTTGGGGTGTGCTACTCGTGTGCATCCGTTGTGAAATCAGGACTCGCATTCATTCATGGTCCATCTCCAGTGCCGAGGGCTCTCTGAGGCACATCTTCACTCAAAAACTGTCAGATGCATGGGCCAACAGGTGCATCTGCTGATTGCGGGTTTTTGACTGAAGATAACTCAAACCAGAACCTGCCTGACCTAAGGATGGTCAACTCTGCCCTGTAGTGAATCCTGTAGTGCTCTCTCTACCTATTTATTCAACCTGAGGAATGCGCACACATCCCTCCATCCTTCTTGATTCCAAATGCTCTTGAGTGCTTTCTGAGCAGTGCTTGTGCGTGTGCCGTATATTTAAAGGAAAGAAGATGCTTGTCACTGTTTTGGTCCATTGGATCCAAGATGGCGTTCTGAGCATATCCCAGAAGGTGGGGATTCCCATCTCTGCTCTTACCGTGATTTCTGAGAGAGAAAGGAAAGCTGCAGAGGGCTAAGTTCAGTTAGTGTCTATCCTGTTGTGTCGTTATGCCCCAATCTAGGTGATGTTTTGTACATGCTGTTTTGTCCTCTGGGAAGGCTGGGCAGTGTTGGAAAGTCCCAGCCACCTCCAGTGCCCTTGGTGGCAGGTTCCCTTTGATCTTGGGACAGAACACGAAGGGGCTTCCCTGTTGCTCGCAGCCCAGCTCTCTGTGCAACCCCAGGCAGCCTTTGCAGATGGAGGTCTTTCCCTATGTCTGTTATCTGCTCCGGGGCAGAAATGATTGATTGTTGTGACATCCAATCATTGTCTCCTCCCTGTTTGTTGTGGTTCAAGGATGCACAGTGGATCCCAATGTGCATTTCTTGACTCGCAGCATGGGCATCACTGGGAACAGGTTAGAAATGCAGATTCCCAGCCCTGTGCATCAGAATCTCGGGGATGCACCCAGGAATCTGCATTTCCACATGCCCTCCTGTGGTTCCCATGCACCCCCATTTAAGAATTGCTGCTGTCATAAATGCATGAAACCATACTTTCCAGACCAAAAGAGGAGTCTTTCAGGAAACAGCCAGATCGTGTGTTCCTTTTTCCATGACTTTTAAAAAAATCGCAATGAATTAAAAAACATGATAGTTTAAAGAATAATTCACCAAAACGAGCTCATATTATAAACCTAACCAGGAAAGGAGCCAAGATTTGTTTGGGGCTATATGTGACTATGTAAAAAGTTTAAGAGCTTAACATGTTCTAACAAAGCTGTAATAAAGAGCCCGGATTTATCAGAGGAAAAAACTTTCTAGAATGCCTTTTTAAAATTACATGGTGGCTTCAGTTCTGTATGTTGAGATTCAGGTTTCGGTGTATGGATGAAAGGGAAGGATCTTAGGCAGCTCCTCTGGGCCATAGAGGGGGCCACTGGGGGCCAGTGGTAGGGGAGGCAATGATTCTTAATCACTGGGATGATGGTGTCACTCAAGGCTGTGACATATTCACTGCTCATCTGCCTTTGTTTCTTCCTTTCTACCAAATGACGCGAAGTTGATCCATGAAATTAGCCTGTGGGAGAACTGACCGCTGGGGTAGATAACCAACCAGGTGCATGCACCTGGAGCAGAGAGCCAACAGGTGCTACAAAGCCGCCAAGCCCTCAGCCATCTCCATCCTATGCACGTTGCATCTCTTTCTCCTGGCTGCCCCCCAGCACCTGAGTTTAAGAAAAGGGCAGACTCTTTCCGTGAGAAAGCGTAGCTGTGCATTCTTGGCTGGGGGTGGCCAGCTGTGGTTTGGCCCTTCTGCTTCTCAGAGGCGTACTCTCGAAGGACCTGTGGGTGGTCACCGGGTCTCAGGCTTAGCCTGGCTTGGAGGGGAGGTGGGGGTCCAGGGAGGTGTCTGGACACAAGCCAGGTGAGCCCTGATGTCTGCAGCACAGGATTCCAAGTGGGGAGCCATTCCTGGTGGTTACTCACGTCCAGAATGACTGGAGGAGTCTGAAGGGTGAACGGGCGGTCTGGTCTCAGCTGGCGTAAGTGTGGTCACTCACATGGGGTCAGGAAAGTCCAGCGAGGAGGTGAGCCCTGGATTACAGACACACACTCACACACGCAAGCACACACACTCACATACACACACACTTTTTAAGTTAATCTTGTGTGCATTGACCAAACTTGAAAGCAGCGCCATATTTGTTTTGCCACATCAGAAGGTCGATCAGTGGAGGCCCTAGCACGTCCACTCCTGGGGTGACCACCACATGACTGGTGGAGGATGCTGAGGTCTGGCCAGGCGAGGGCAGTCTGGTGGTAGTCCTCAAACTGACATTCTCCTTGGGCAAATCTCCATCCGAGCTCCGGAGCCCCCAGAGCCATGGTCCAGCCAACCCTGGGTCCACTCCCTGTGTGGCAGGACCAGCTACCCAAGGGCACGGTGGGGGCAGCAGCGGCTCCCGCAGGCAGCCACCTGGGGAAGCTGCATCTCTCTGCCCCTCGGTGGCCGATGGTTTGCACCCACCCTTCCTCTTGGCACATCTCCCTGCAGACACGGCTGGATCCCCTCCAGGTCAGGATGCTCTCCAGAGTGGAGCTCCACACCTCTGTGGAGATGCTTCTTTCTGGACCAGCCACACCCGCTGGAGCCCCCGAGATTCTTATCCACACAGCCCCCAATTAGCCCACTTGCCACAAGGCCAGAGGGAGCCCCCCTTGTTCATTGCTTGTGGGTCTTTCCTGATTCCTGCATCATTGGGTAGTCATAGCTGTGTGGATTCCTTTTTTTGGAGCAAGTAAGTGCACATCCTAACAACATTGGCACATCACTGTCAAGAACACAATTATTTCTAAACGCCTAATACCTCTCTACCTACTGTTCCCCTCCCCTTCTCTTCTCTGTCCTCAATCCTTTTTTCTTAGTTCTTGGTTGAATGCTTTATCTTCTCGGTACTTTCTGCCTTTGAAATCACGGTCACTTGAGGTCATATTTTGGGTGAGGTGGGAGGGTAGCGGCATACCAGGGTACAGCTAATTGAGCTCCTGGAATGAAAAATTTATGAGTGTTGTCAGGAACTGAGACGATAGGGCTCATTTCCCAACCTAGGGATTTTCCAAGGAAGAGTTTTAATACCTTATCATTTCGTATCCATGGTGGCAAAACTTTCATTGCTCTTGGGTAATTATCTGCCGATGAAAGCTTTCTCATTTGGAGCAAATAGTCTTGCTAATTTAGTTTAAAAAATAAAAACCCAACAACACCACAAAAACAAACAAGAAAATGGCATAATGGTGTTCAAATGAACCCAAGCGGGAATAGGTAACTATTTAAATACTCTTAAAAGGACTCGAGGAAGGTAGATTCTGGTTTGCTCGTTTTGCCAGAGATTCACACAAGCCATTGTGGAATTGCTGAATCCTGAATCTGCAGTGTGATCATTGGAAATGTGGCGTCTGCCTTCTTTAAAAGGGAAAAGGCGTCCCTTGCTTTGGTGACCGTTCCACAATTTCCATCGTCAGGAGTGTCTTCTTCACCAGTTGAGATCTTTCGTGAAGCCATTCCACCAGCAGTAGCTTGCTCCATCTTTATTGGGAAGAGGGATCAGCTGGTTGACTCATGAGCCCTCAGTAGGTAATACTTCTGGTTTGCTTTTATTGAAAGAAAACAGTGGTCAGCTCCTCAAAATCTTGACTTGTGTCAAGAAAGTCAACTGTGTGCCCTTCCCTGTCAGATATTTGGAAATACATCTTGGTGAACCTTAATTTTGGGGTTATCCAGCTAAATATAAAACTCTTAAATTGGGCATGAAAACAAAAAATACTGGGAAGTCGGTATTCACCATGGTAATAGGTAATAAAGTCTCTGGAGAGGCATCTGTTAGTCTTCGTCATCCAATTCATGCCTTGAATGTGGACCTACCTTGGGGCGAGTAGACACCTAGAATTTTTGTTTTACCTGTAGACGCTCTGATTTTGTAGAACGATCCCACGGGAGCTTGACGCATTCAGAGAAACTTGAGTGAGCGTTGATTACGTAGATTCCTTTTTCTCTCCCCAAGTATCCTTTTTCTTTCTTGCATAGAGTTCTTGATACGTAAATTCTATGATGAAGCCTTTGACATGAGGTTCTTGGGCAACAGTTAGTGATATTCTCAAGAGAAGTTTCAACACTATTCTGGATGTATATTTGGTCCTGCATATGCTCAAGTCTACCTTTATCTTTCTTATTTAACATAAAATGACCCTTAATCACTGTTTAATTTTTCATACTCAAGTCTTTTTTTTTCCGCTTTCGATTTTAATGTATTTTTCTGAGTTAGCCAGTAAGTAGGCATGCCTAGATAGATAGGTGCTAGACAGGTGGACAGAGAGATGATTTCCTGTGGGTAATTAGAAGGTCGAGAAGGTCACTGTGTCTCTTCTGAAGGCATGGAAGGAGCAGTGCAGCCCTTTCTGAAGATTTAATCTGCTCTTAGAGCTCTCACTGTGCTCCTTGTATTAAAGGCTCTTCATTTTGCAGCGTTGTAACGATTAATTTTAACCTTTCGAAGCCCTAGCAAGGTGAGTTCCCTGAGAAAGGGCGATTGTCTGCCTGGTTGTCTTAGCCTCTCTATAAATACTTATTTTTAAAAAATCCCACAAGGACGAATTTTCCTTGTCATATTGCCTGCCACGTTCTATTTCCCCGACCAATAATTTATAGACTGTTTTCACTCCCCACCACATCATCAGTCATTTTGTTCTTGTGTTTTGCCTCATTGTTTTTCTTTCATTCGTGGGGTGGAATCATCACAGGGGAAATTCATTTTGATTGGTTCCTTTGAACACATCTCAAGATGCTCCGTGCCTCTAAGCTTGGTAATTAGAGATCATCCACATGTTATAGTCTCCAAAAAGTTATTCGGAAGTGGTACTTCCATAATACTTTTCCCTGGGGGAAATGAAGTCAACTGTAGTTGATATAGAAGATAAACATACGGTAGAAAAGTTTTTCTTTTTTAAATAAAATGTGAAGTCTTAGGTAATGATATTTCAAACACTTGCATAAGACCCAGAGGTATAGCCGTTCCCAGGACGGTCTTCTCATTCAATGAGAAAGGACAATGTGTCTATGAAATGATGCATCTAGATTCTGAGGCAGGACAGAGGCTGGGGCAGCTTGTGCTCAATCCCGCACACGTCTCGTAGAGGCTGTGCCTGGCAGCCACCTCCCTTCTCACGTCTGTGGTCCTCTGCTTACTGTTGTCTTCCATATGTTACATGGTTTGGGGTGTGCAGAACCCGTTGCATTAGCAAGTTAGAAATCTGCTAGATCCACCTTCTGGTAGACACTTGAAACTCTCACAGCCAAGACAGTCTCCATAAGGTACCATCATATGCCTTGAAGATAAATATTTATATTTCATTTATTTGCAGTTTTTGTTTTAAAGGCTTTTCTAGTGGTGCAAAGTTGTACTCTCTCCAGTGAGCACGGTGGGGGAATTTGCATGATCCTGAGTATCTGCAGATAACGGTGATCATTCTCTACTCCCCATCCTTGATCCTCATTTCTTCCTGTAGATTGAAATTTCCACTTGGTGCCATTCCCCTCCCGCCTGAGGAACTTCCTTTAGCATTGCTTTGACTGTGAGTCTGCTCCTGACAAATTCCCACAACTTACCTCCATCTGAAAATGTCACCATTTTGCCCTTGATTTTGAAAGCCTTTGCAGTGGATACAGAATTCTGGTTGAAAACATCCCCCTGCCCCCAGGATATTAATTTGTGACACAGACTTCTTGCCTTCGTTGTTTAGGATGAGAAGTCACCTATAACTATCGTCAATATTTCCTTGAATATAATGTGCCTTTTTAAGTTCTTTTATTATTTTCTGTTTTTAGAAGTTTGATAATATTCCTAGGTGTGTTTTTCCCCTCATGTTTACCCTGCTTGGGTTTCAAAGGCTTCCCTATATCTGTGGGTAGGTGGTGTTGACAAAATTTGGAAAATTTTCAGCCAATTTTTCTTCAAAGACTTTTTCTGTTCTGTTGCTCCCGTCTTGTCCTCATGTGTCTAAATTACACATACGTTAGATTGCGTGACACTGTCTGACATTTCATTGAGCTCGGTTCATTTTATCCAATAATTTTTGGCTCTGTGCTTGGGTTTGGATGATTTCTATCGACCTATTTCAAGTTCACCAAATCATTTTTCATTTGTGTTGAGTATAGTTTTAATCCCATCACTAGAGTGTTGTTTTCAGCAAAACAAACTGTATTTTTCAGTTTTAGAGTTTGCATTTGGTTATTTTTAGTTTACAAGTCTTTTCCTAACATGCTTACTCACTCCACCCATGACAACCATCTTTTCTTGTAGACTCTTTAATTCGTAATAGTTAATAGTTATTTTAAAGTTCTTGTCTGTTAATTCCAACATCTACATCATCCCTGGGTCTGTTTCTATTCATTTTTTTCCCTCTTGACTGCAGGGTACATTTTCCCATGTCTTTGCACATTGAGTCATTTTTATTGTGTATTAGGCCTTGTGACTGACACATCATAGAGAGTTTGGATTCTGTTATCTTCCTCTGAAGAGTGTTGAGTTTTGCAGCAGGCAAAGATATTCCTTGCAGGACGCCTTGATCTTTGGAAGCTCGGCTAAAGGTCTTCTTATGATGAGTCTATTTCAGTTTTGCTGTTGGGCTTTGGATGGAGCTCCTAATCTTGAGACAGAAGATTTTTTTCTTTCTTCTAAGACAGCCCATCTCAGGCTTCAGGTGAGAGTCCCAAAATGTTCACCATGCCCTTCCAACTTGCCAAGACTTGAATGTCACCCTTTCTCCCCAACACCAGTCAGCAGCTGAAATTTCCACCTCTTTCCACCTTCCAGCTGTCATTTGCCTCCGAGCTCCGTGACTCACGGTGTCTTTACAGTTCAGTAGTCAGCCAAGGGTTTGACGGGAGTTTCTACCCAGATTTTGGTGCTCTGTCTCCTGAGGTCTTTCAGTTTTGGGATTATACTCCTCAATTCTAGCTGCCCTAGCAGCCCCGAACTCTGACCTCTGACTCCTCAATCCATCCATTTACTACTTTCTTCTGGAGCTTTGCACCTGTGCACCTTGCAATCTGAGACGTACCGTCAAGGAAGAGGGAAAAAAATAGATAAATGAGGACTGTCTTTGGCAAACCACTGAGGTCACTCTTTAATAAGCTACTGAGTTGGAATAAAGAGCCCCAGCGACCCTGAACTGCTTTATGTTAGAAATGATGATAATTATCGTAAGAGCTCACATCGTGTTGGCTTCTTGCTATGTGCCGGGTCATGTTTTAAACCCTTTACATGTACTGAGTCATGTGGCCCTCTCCCTTGAGGTTGACATTATCACTATTTCCATTTTACAGATGAGGAAACAAAGCATTTAGAGAAGTCTCTCAACTTCATGCAGTTAATAAGTAGAGAAGTTGGAATTTGAACTCAAAGTCCAGCAATGAACCCAGAAGTGGCGAGGCCCTTGGAGACGGGGACAGAAGGAGAGAGGCAGGGAGAGACAGAGAAGGCGGTAGAGAAAGAGAAAACAGCTCAAGCATCTTGGCAGATGGAGTTGGGTGCATGTTGATGGCCTGGGGTCTTTTAGGAACACTGACTTGTATGTTGTAGTGTGTTCTGTCGTGAGGAAGATTTGTTACGCACACACTTGGCCTGCAGGTGAGTGTGTGTGCATGTGTGTGAGGACAAAGATAGCATTCCATGCCTCCATCAATGGATGGAGATGGAAAGACATGGTGGTTCCATAACCCTTTCCTCCTTGGTACCAGCGGGAACTCAGCAGAGGGGACCACCGGCACCCCAAGAGAAATGCCCAAGAGCTGGGGAGGGCTCTAGGGTTTCCACCACCCATCGGAAGGATATGGATCCTTCAAATCCAGACCCTGACCCCAAGAGGAAGCCCAACCCCACCTGTCACCCGGGTTCCATATGCATATCCATTAACAAACATGGGCCCCTGTTCTTCCTTCTGCCTAACACCCGTCTTTTCCACGTTCCCTTGGGACATCTTTCTCCGTTAATAAATAGAAGTCCTCGTTTTTATGGCGACATCGTCTTCCATTGTCAGGATATACCAAATTATTTGCCTACCTTCTCGTCCATGCGTGCTTTCTATTACTGTACGTGCTTGGTGCCCTGATGTTTGTATCTTTGCACACTTATTCATTTTTCCTCTTTAAGATGCATTCTGAAAAGTGGACTGAGGAGCCAAAGGCATTGAATGCATGTTGGCAAACTGCTCTCCGGGAATCTGGCACCAGTTGTGGCTGTCCACGAGTGGGCCCCCTTCCCTCCTGCCTCGCTGTGTGTTCCCACCCTGAACTGTTCATCCGGGCCATCGTTAGGTCACTCAGTTTAGCCGTTTAGGCCTGAAGAGGAATGGCAAGGATGGCATGTACCCATGGACTTAGGACACAGATGTTGCAACACGTCACTCTCTGGAGCCCGAGGCAGAGATGCCCGTCTGCCGGGTTATCGGACCACCTGTCTCTGCATGTCCCGAGCTAGCCTTTCTTGCCTGGAATTCACCTACAGATACCTGGCAGGTCACGCTTGGGGTTGATTCAACTCTTTTTTTTTTTTTTTTCTGCTTCTGTTTTTTTCTGCCCTCTCTTTTCCGTTACTCTGCAGCCTGCTGCATGTGGATAAGCCTGGGCATGGGTGGGATGGGCTTACCTGGGGGTTTTTCAGGGTTGATACCCTCTCCCTTGGGTTATCTGCCTAATCGCCATCCCCGGTGTGGGCTTTGCCTGCCAGACACCTGCCCTGCCCTGTCTTTAGAGTGCCCTGTTTCGAGGACGTAATTGGTGGTGCGTTTTCATGCGTCCATATTGGAGAGATAATGAAGAGGTTAATGTGACAGCCCAGGATGGCAAGCATTTCTTAAATTTATCGTCTCATAGATGGCTTCCCATCTTAGGTTTTAGGGGTTAGACTGGTCGCTAGGAATCTCACCCTACAGAATGACCTTTCTATTCTTTTTTTGTAGGTTTTAGGGGTTAGACTGGTCGCTAGGAATCTCACCCTACAGAATGACCTTTCTATTCTTTTTTTGTTAAGAAGATCACTCCTGAGCTAACATCCATGTCAATCCTCCTCTTTTTGCTGAGGAAGACCGGCCCTGAGCTAACATGTATTGCCAATCCTCCTCCTTTTTTTCCCCTTTTTCTCCCCAAAGCCCCAGCAGATAGTTGTATGTCATAGTTGCACATCCTTCTAGTTGCTGTGTGTGGGACGCCACCTCAGCACGGCTGGAGAAGTGGTCCGTGCACGTTGGTGCGTGCCTGGGATCTGAACCCCGGCCGCCAGTAGTGGAGCATGCGCACTTAACCGCTAAGCCACGGGGCCGGCCCCCCCAGAATGACCTTTCTTATTCAAAGCTAATCCCGTGGATAATCTCATAAAATTAAAGATGAGAATGTGTTTTTTTAAAAGATTATTTTGTTGAGGTCATATTGGTTTATAACATTGTGTAATTCCAGGTATACATTGTTATATATCAGTTTCTGTGTAGACTGCATCGTGCTCACCACCAATAGTCCAATTTTTATCTGTCACCATACACATGTGCCCCTTTACCTCTTTCACCCTCCCCCCACCCCCTTCCCTTCTGGTAACCACTAATCTGTCCATATGTTTCTTTATCTTCCACATATGAGTGAAATCATACGGTATTTCTCTTTCTCTGTCTGACTTATTTCACTTACTGTCATACCCTCAAGGCCCAACCATGTTGTCACAAATGGCACAATTTTTTTCTTTTTTGTGGCTGTGTAGTATTCCATTGTATATATACCACATCTTTATCCATTCATCAGTTGATGGACACTTGGGTTGTTTCCACGTCTTGGCTATTGTGGATAATGCTGCAATGAACATGGGGGTAGGTAAGTCTCTTTGGATTGTTGGTTTCATGTTCTTTGCAGAAATACCCAGTAGTGGGATAGCTGGGTCATATGGTATTTCTATTTTTAGTGTTTTGAGAAATCTCCATACTCCTTTCCATAGTGAATGTGTTTTTTAAAATGGTTTTTGGGAAACTAGTTGTAAAAACCCCTCTTACCTCTAACACACATTCTTTCTTTCTACCCAGAGGTGGGTAGAGGGTGGTCACCACGTGGTATTCACTCACCTGGCAGGTATGGCCAGACCTGTTTGTCTCGATATGTTTATTATTATTTTTTAAATTACTAGACTTTAATTTTGGTGCAGTTTTAGGTTTACAGAAAATTGAGATATTGATTTTAAATGCCTATGAATCAGCATGTCCACATACAAAGCTACATAGTAGATGGGTTTACACAAAGGAGGATGAATTACAGTCTACAATGTCTCCACTGTCTGAAAATTCCAGCTCTCACGTTACCCTCAAGGAGGGTCAGCGACTGGGTCAGGGTTAGAGGTTGGAGGTTAGATAGAATTTAGAGGTTAGAGGTATTTCAGTCTGATAGCCAGAGTCTTGAGCCAAGGGCTTCCCTCGCCTCTGCCTGGCTGGAGCACCCGGAGGAGGTTTAAGAAGAACCGGGAGCTGAATTACTGATCTCCCATAATTTGCTCTGCAAATGCAGGTCAGGCGTATTTCTCAATTCCACCCATAATGAGGACAGAGGTTGTTTTACAAGTTAATTACCCAGAAGATTATCGGTGGCTTTAGCAGTGCATAGTATATGTGCTATTTCACAGATAAGAAATAATGAGTGTTGTTCGGAGAGAAAAAAGACGCTTTGTCAGCCGAGCGAGACGTCCATGTCCTGGCTGCTCTCTTGGCTCATCTGCAAGAGAGAACTGGGGCGGTGGACCGGGGCGGGCCCCTCTGAAGGCCACTGACCCATCCTGCCTGGACTTGCTCCGCCCCGACGCAAGAGATACCACGCGCAGTGGACGCCCGAACTAGAAAACATGTGTCGACAGCTCATTCCCAGCTGCGTGTCAGGATCTGAATTACAGCTGGTTTCAGTCTCTCTCTTTATTCTGCAGATACCTCTGCACTCTGTGATAGCTTTTAAAATGATTAAATACCAGGAGTAAAGCTGTCTTTTCTGAAATGGTGGCAAGGTGGAAATTTCGGGCTGTTGGGTCTGTTTCTCATAGTCTGGAGCCCCAAATGCCTCCAGAAAGAGGTGAAGTGCCCACAAGAGTTTATTTACCTTTTTTATTTTTATTTTTTGCAAAAGTTGTAATACAGTCTGCCGGGGTGAAGACTGGGTTCTCGCCTGACCTAGCCAGGAGACAGGAGGGAGGGTCCCCAGTAAGTTGCTGTTTGCTCAGGTCAAGTGACCCCTTTGCTCAAGGCAGTGGGCCCTGGGACCATGGCTCTGCCTCATTTTCCATAACTAGAAATTTGCAAGTATTGTTATCATTTTCTTAGGGAATGCTGAAGGCAGTGGTGGGGTCTGGGTGTGTGCAAGAGCAGATGCATTTGAGCAGATCCTATGAATTACTTAGAGATGCTCTTCTGGGTTGATTTATGGCCCCCAAAAAGATATCATCAATGGATGAATGGATAAACAGAATGTGGTCCATCCACCGAATGGAATACTACTCGGCCATGAAAAGGAAGGAAATTCTGACACACACTACAACACGAATGGACCTTGAGGACATTATGCTTGGCAAAATCAGCCAGACAGAAAAGGACAAATACTGTATGGTTCAACTTCTAGAAGGTCCCTAGAGGAGTCAGAGTCATAGAGACAGAAACTAGAATGGTGGTTGCCAGGGGCTGGAGGAGGAGGAATGAGGAGTTAGTGTTTAATGTGGACAGAGTTTCAGTTGAGGTGATGGAAACAGTTCTGGTGATGGATGTGTGTTTTACCACTTGCCATTGGGGTCCCTCAGCCCATCCTGGTGGCCCCTTTGAGTGGGACCAAGAATGACCCCGTAGGCCTCGCTATCCTGTGTTGTCCACAAGCCTTATCCCCCCACAAGCCCTGGGGGGATGGCCAGTCCCCATGGAACTACTGCTGTCTTCCTGCCATGGCTGGTGGCTTCTGCAGGAGTGAGCCAGGCACCTGTGTCTCCCCCTGCAGGTAACAAGATTCAGGTTCGGGGGGGGGGTCCCTGGAGATTCCTTCCCTTCCAGGAGAGGAGGGGGGTGCAGAGAAGGCAATGGTTTCTCCAAGTGGTTGTCCCCTCTGAATTCACCCTCTCCCCTCACAGTGGCCCCTTTGTACATCCTTGATCTGGCTGTGGTCTCTGTGTGGTGGGACCCAACCCCTCACCCCACCATTTCCCCTGTAAACTTCTGCATTTGAGGGGAAACCCATTTTATATCCCTCTATCTATCACCTTGGCGCCTCAGCTGATAGTGAGATAAGAGGAGCCCCCTTTTAATAGTTAATCTTACTGATTAAAAATGGAATTTCCAAATGCCTGAGCTCATGTTAATTTTTGAAAGCTGCCCCTTTAAAGCCTGTAGGCAGAAAGAGAGAATTGATAGCCAGGAACAAAATATTTTATAAACAATGAAATGGAAATATATAAGGTGTCACCATCTGTGGAATACAGCCAAAATACTAAGAGAATTGATGTTGCTCTAAGTTCTTGAACTAGTAATAAAAGAAAAAAATTATGACCAGGCACCCAGGGAATGAGGTATAAATTAGGAAGTAGGAATGTGAAAGCAATAACATTGTGCAGAAGTAAAATACAAGTTGAAAGAACAGAGAAGCCACAAACAAAATCAATAGTAGTTTCCTTTAAAAGATGAAAGAATAATGACCCACCAAACAATTATTCATCTTTCATCCCACAAGAAAACCAAGAACAAATGAGTATGCCTTGGAACAAGAAGAGGAAATATCTCTAATAGAAATGCGATTTACATTTGGGTGAAAAGGAATTTATTATTGACTTTGAGCTCATATATTTGATTATCAGTTACAAAAGAGTGTCTCATTCCAAAAAACTGATTTTCCCAGGTTGATGCAAATAGAATTAGAGATCACAAACAGATCAACCATGTGGTAAGATAGCAAAAATCAGGGTTCTCTACCAAAAGGCTCCTGCCCATTATAGATTCTGTATACTTTTCCCAAACCTCCAAGGATAATGTGGACCAAGAGTCTGTGAACTACAGACCCTGGGCTAAATCTGGCCCCCGACTTGTTTTGGCAAATAAAGTTTTATTGAAACACAATCACTGCCATTCATTCTCTCATTGTCAGTGGCTGCGTTTGCCCTAGGACAAGAGTTGAGTCATTGCAACAGAAACCATATGGGTCACAAAGCCAAAAATATTTACTTTCTGGTCCTTTACGCAGAAAGTGTGCCAGGCCCTCGATCTGTGTCGTTCAAAGTGACCAAGCCTTCGAGCTTACTTTGTGAGTTAACTATAGTTTTCTTCCCAGATGGGCAATTTCTAAAGCAAAGTCGTAGACTGACCCTACTTACCACCCTAGATAGAGAAAGTCAACTTAACGTTAGCTGTGGAATAGACTTCCAGGTTAAAAAAATGCCCTGATGCAGTTAATCTTCATTCCCTTACACAAAAAAGCACATTTATGTCAGAAGATAAGAGTAAAGCATACAGGATAATTCAATATCCATTCATTAGTAAACCTCTAAAGAAATTAATTTTGTAGCAGCAGCTAGAAGGTAGTAGTTGCTGTGTCTACACCTGCAGCATGAATTGGATGGATAACAAATGGGTTTCCAATCCTATGACTGGTTGATTGGTTCTGGCTGCCTGGCACCCTGAGATGAGAATGATCCTGTACAAGGGATTACTCATTGATTAGTGATGTCTGCTGTGGTTATGGGGAAGGGATTGTGGCTCCTGTGCTAATTTCTTGCCCTTTCTGGTAGTTGTCTCGTAACCACAATAAACCATAAATCTTTCAAAGCGACGACAACCATCACTACCCTTTGACTGGGTCAAGGAGGCAGTCCCAAGGCTTAGTCACCACTTGGCACTTAGTGCTTACTTGGCAAATAAAATTTTAATACAATCAGATAAGTTTGGTTCTTGCCCACGTGGAATTTGTATTGTAGCTGGAGAGGCAAGTTAAATTACAGCCTACTTATGTCAGTTAGCAAAACTGTGATAAACGCTCTAAAGCAGTGTCCTTTAAGTAGCTATCTTAAACGATTCACTTCCATCATCTCCCATGACGCCACATCCTCTGGTTTTCTGCATCCAGTTGGCTCGCTCCTGTGCAGTCTCCTCTGTCTTTACTGCCCCTCTTATGGTGCATCCCTCAGCGTTTCATCCTAGCATCTCCCACCGTACACGTCCCCCGGGCATTGCATCCACAACCATGGTCGTCGTTCTCACTTAGGTATTTTTCTCTGAAACTCATGCCAGCTAGAGCTCTCTGCCCGCCCAGCATGTCCAGGACTGAACTCAGCATCTTTCTCCTCCCTATTTTGGTCGATGGTGCCACCACCTCCCAGCTGTAGGCTACACCCTGGGGGTTTTCCGATGGTTTCTTCCACCTCATCATTTCTTTTTCTCTCCCCAGTCAGTAACTGAGCTCTCCCCAATCTGTGTCTACCTCCTCAACATCTCCAACCACCCGTTCCTTTTCTCTGTTGCTGCCACTACCCTACCCCAGCTCTCACCTGTCACTTACCTGGTCCATAACACAGCCTCCTAGCTGGCCTCCCACCTTCTACATTCTCCTCCTTCTGGGCTGCCCACGGTGTGGTCCAGAGTCATGCCACTGCCTTACCTGCTTAAACCCATACAGGCAGAGTGCCCTTTGTGGCTCCTCGCAGTAGCTTCAGACTTGCACATGTGGTCTCTGCTTCTTGGCTCTACTCCTCCTGACCATCCAAATCCTGTTCCCCCTACACTTCTCAGCTTTAACAACAGACCCTGAAGGAGCTGTCTTAAAGTTAGGTGCCTCTACTTTTTGTTCCCTTAACCTCTTCTATGTCACCGGTCTCACACATTGTGCTGTGGTTTGTTCAACTGTGGCACTGATTTCCCCAGCCCTCAGCATGGTCCCTGCCACATTACAGGCACGTGAAAAACACTGGCCAAAAGAACAAAATGTTGGAGAATATCTTGAACGTTCTGAGATCTCA
This sequence comes from Rhinoceros unicornis, assembly GCA_028646465.1. NCBI lineage: Eukaryota > Metazoa > Chordata > Mammalia > Perissodactyla > Rhinocerotidae > Rhinoceros > Rhinoceros unicornis. The sequence goes on along the minus strand of CM053558.1, from coordinate 97,841,536 downwards.
ATGAATGATAGAGGCTGTGATGATGATGTAGATAAGGATGACAGTGATGCTGATGCTAATAATGGTCATGATGGTGGTAGTGATGATAGTGGGATGGTGGTGATGGTGGTGCTGATGATGGTAGTGGTGATGGTGGTGATGGTGATGGTGATGATAGTGCTGATGATGGTGATGATGGTGGTGCTGATGGTGGTGGTGGTGGTGCTGCTGATGGTGGTGATCGTGATGATGATGGTGATGGTGGTCATTGTGCTGGTGATGATGATGATGGTGATGGGGGTAATGGTGATGGTGATAATGATGATGGTGATGGTGATGATGATGGTGATGGTGATGATGATGGTGATGATGATGGTGATGGTGGTGATGATGGTGGTGTTGGTGATGATGATGATGGTGATAATGCTGATGGTGATGGTGATGGTGATGATGATGATGGTGATGATGATGATGGTGGTGATGGTGATAATGATGATGGTGATGGTGATGATGATGGTGATGATGATGATGGTGATAATGCTGATGGTGATGGTGATGGTGATGATGATGGTAGTGATGGTGGTGGTGGTAATGGCAATGATGATGGTGATGGTGGTGATGATGATGATGGTGATGGTAATGGTGATGATGGTGATGTTGATGGTGATGGTAATGATGATGGTGATGGTGATGATGATGGTGATGGTGGTGATGGTGATGGTGATGATAATGATGGTGATGATGATGATGGTGATAATGCTGATGGTGATGGTGATGGTGATGGTGATAATGATGGCGGTGATGGGTGGTGGTGGTAATGGCAATGATGATGGTGATGGTAATGATGGTAAGGGTGATGGGATGATGATGGTAATGATTACTGCTCTCTTATCCATCATAGTTATTATCTCATAAAATCACATAATTTTGGAGGTGATGCCCAGAGAAGTTAATGGGCTCCCCGGGGATGCACAGCTAACTGCTGGCACTGAATGTCACGTTCATATCTGTCCCTCTACAATATGCTTTTTGCTCTGGGCTACAGGAGAGACTCATTAATTCTGGGCTTCACTGTGACCTGTGTTAGGATCATATTTAATTTAAGATAATTGTCAGGAGGAATATCGGGAGAAGCTAATCTGAGCTGTCTGTTTCACCTTGGACGTGGTGTTTTCTCAATTTTTAAGTCTTCTCTCCTGAGCTGAAATTTTGCAACTTTTACTCCAAACTGAAAGCATGGTCTTTTCTTCTGCCGCTACGAAAAATGAATAAATTCATGTTCATATTCATTTTCCTTGACACCTCTGTCACTTGGTAAGGAGGTTTCTGGTGAGAAATTTTTATCTAACATCGCCTTTGTCCCTTGGCAGCCTTGCTTTTGCATAGAGCATTTATCAGACAGCCTCAGAGTCACCACAGTAGCTGGAGACGCTTTGTATGGATTACAATACAGTTTCTCAGGACAACATAGAAGAAACCCCTCAATCGCTTTTCAACTTTCTTCTGTTAGAACCGCCATTGTAATCCCACCCCTCTATTCTTCTTGTGGCTAGAGTTTGCATGTGCTAAAATACTTATTTTTAAAGCCCTTTCTCAATGAAGTCAATTGCATCCCAGGTAACTTTTGCATATGGACACATGGGCCCAGAGACGGGACACTTCGTCTATGGAAATGTGAGTCAGAGAGAATCAATTTTCTCTTTCTTCTGTCCAGGAAAGGAATGACCTGAAGGTTGTAAAGGCGTCCAAGGGGGTTGTTTGGTTCTCTCTTTTTTTTTTTTTTTTTGAGTCCTATTTTATACAAATCTGAATTATGTGAATTCTCATAAACAAATACCTCCTGTCTGACCTCCCTTCTCACTCCCCGTGGAAAGTGTTCAGCAGGGAAAGAAACTCTGCCTACGTCCCTTACCCACATTTCAAGTACATGCATCTCTTCACTGGCTCTTTTCTTTGAGATGTGCCAGCTGTTACACCATGGATAGGTAATGACAAATACACTTCCCTGGGTAATTCATGAGGTCCGCTCTTCACTGGAAACATCTCTGCTGTACTTAATTGTCTGTAGAGTGTTCTGGGGTCCCTGAATCTCTGTCACTGCCACCTCCTCCTCCTGCGGACCTTGGGAAGCTGGCTGGGTCCCACATTCTCCTCCCTGCCCATCTTCCATAGCTGATGCCAACCCTCACACCACCAGACTCACAGGTCCTGCCTTCATTCAGCCAAGCCAAGGACCGTGGTTGAGGGAGCTCAAAGAACCTTCTCCAAGGAGTGGAGGTTGTGTTTCTGAATATTTTAGTTAAGCCAGATGAGTCAAGGAGGGCCCACAGGACCTCTTCAGACATCTTCTAGTCCTCATTCTGCCCTCTGCAGGAGAAGGCGATGCTGTTGGCCATCCAAGCCATGGGTGACACAAGAACATGTCCCCATCAAGCTCACCCTTCCATGGAGCTGGCAGCATGTGAAAAATACCACAGCTCTGCCACTTGCCACTGCTCCAAATTCACATGTCCAGACTCTTAAAATAATCCTTCACCCGTTGGGTTGGAACGTTCCAGGAGAATTCCATCACGCCAGGTGTCTTGCTTGCTCCCATTTGGTTGTGGCTCCTTCCTGGGAACTTGCGATGCTATGGCCTGTTGGTGGTGTAACAGATGCTATGTTACTCAGGTGTGTGGGGCTCCTAGGGCAGCTGTCACGAAGGACCACAAACCGGGGGGTTTAAAGTCACAGGAATTCATTCTCCCCCAGTGCTGGAGCCCAGACGTCTGAGATGAAGGGGTCGCAGGGCTGCGCTCCCTCCAGAGGCTCCAGGGGAGGGTCCTTCCTGCCTCTTCCAGCTTCTGGGGCTCCAGGCATCCCTGGGCTGGTGGCCGCCTCCCTCCATCTCTGCCTCCGTCTCCACGTGGCTTCTCCTCTGTGTCTGTGTCTCCTCTTCTGTCTCTGTTGAGGACACTGTCACTGGATTTAGGGCCACCCTCCTCCAGGACGCCCTCCTCTCCATCCTTCACCTAATCACATCTGCAAAGACCCTGTTTCCAAATAAGGTCATATTCTGAGGTTCTGGGTGGACGTGTCTTTGGGAGGGCTATCATTGCAATCGATATACAAGGGAAGATGAAAAATGGTTTAGATGAAGTCATGGGGGATTCCTGCCCAAATTACATAAGCCACTGATTCCTCTTTACTGATTTCGGCTGGATATAAAGTTGACTGAAATACAGTAAGTCTCTCTCATCAGGAAATGCAGGCACATTGCTCACCTGCTTTGACCAATGGAGGGAAACCATTTTTTAGGTTTACAAATAATTCACTTCCTCATGCCCGCCTCCTCCTATCCCAGGCAGTAATCTGAGATAGTCGGATGATTCAGATTATCTTTTTAAATGAAAGACTTAATTTTCCTTACTTGTGAATTCATCTTCTCTTTTGATGTTCTCAAGGAGAAACTTGGAAATTTACTTAAAAGTGTCTGTGTCTGTATGAGTCTGTGTGTCTATCTATCTCTCTGTCATCTATCTATCATCTGTCATCTGTCTATCTATCATCTGTCTATCCAGTCTATCATCTATCTTCTATCTACCTCTATCTCTATGTTTATATCTATCTATGTATATGTAGATACTCATACGGAGAGAGAGTTATTGATTATTCTGTATATTTTTTATTGTAACAACATGTTCTAAGTAATTCAGAATCCTTAGCTTTGCCAGGTTTGTACAGAGAAGCTGTAGGATGATAAAAGTGCATTTGCTTGGGGCTTCCTGAGCCAACACACGAGGCTGAGCATGGTCACGGCCCGTGTGGGGTCTGTTGACTATCGGGTGCATTGCTGAGCCACTTTGTGTCCTAAATGTCCCAGAGTTAGGGCTTGGGCTGACATCCTGTCTGTGGTAACACCATTAGTTAATAAACAAATTCAAGTCCTTTTATGGTGTTGGGTGAAGTTCACTGTCTTGATAACGTGAGCAAGACCCAGTATTCCCTTAGGAACAGTCCATGAGTGAAGACATTGAATTAGGTAGAGCTCTCATACGAAATCCAGGTATGCCTCCTCCTTCCCCACACCTGTCAGCTTTAAAGCTCATCGCCTCCTCTTCCCACCTGCAGTTACTTCATTAATTAAAAGAGCCCAAGATGGAGTAGTCAATAAAGTTTACCATAATTCACTAATTTACTAATACAGTTTCCCGCTAATTGGGAAACATCTCAGGGTCAGACTGTGCTCTCCAAGTCTTGTGTGTTGTCCTGTAGTTTTTTCATTTTCCATTTCTTTTCTACATTTGGGGACACAACTTTTGTTATTTAAAATATTTAGAAAACACGTACAAGGATGTGCTTCTAGCTACCTACGTGGCATCCGATGCAAGTGGGTTTTAAAATAAAAACCAGTCTTTCGTATCCTGGTATGCATTGGATTTGCTCCTTAGAGAAATAGCAGATGCTTTTGTGTATCTGTCAAGTTCTGACAGAGCCTCCGATGAAAGGCTCGATATTTCAAAACTCTCGACCTTCCAACCTTGGCAACTAGATGCAGATACTTTTACCTGTGGCCCATCTTGGTTCTTCGGTGGTGTTCATCCATCGTTCCCTGTGAGACAGACATCCGCCTACATCCAACCCGCTGCTCTACCAGTTGGGTGGCTTCTGCGTACGCTGACGAGTCTCCCAAATGAGAACGGTTAACCTTGTGCTAAATTTCCTTCTAGAGTCTCCCTTGCTCCAAGTAGATTACAGCCACCACAGCACGAAACCACACCAGGCGATTTCAGGATTAACGTGCTTTAATATTTTACAACGTGTGTCATTCACGCCTCTAAGAGTTCTCTATGTTCTCACTATAATTTACTTCAACTTGTAGAATTGACTTTGTGAATTGGGAGGTTTGAATTTTCTCTCGAGTCCTCCTAACTTCCTTAATAGCATATTTTTGTAGACTGTCGTTCAATTAGAACTTGGGTCAAGATAACACATCCCTATTATGGACTAAATGTGTGTATCCACCTGAGATTCATATCTTGAAGCCTAAACCCCCAATGGGATGGTATTAGGAGGTGGGGCCTTTGGGACATGATTAGGGTTAGTTGAGGTCTTGAGGGTGGGGCCCCCATGATGGGATTAGTGTCCTTATAAGAAGAAGAAGATGCCAGACCTCTTGGGCGTCCAGCCTCTAGAACTGTGAGAAATAAATGGCTGTTGTTTATAAGACTCCCAGTCTGTGATAACTCGTTATTGAAGCCCAAACAGACTAATAGCTTTATTTAAATTCATAAAGTGCATTGTTGTTTGATAAAAAATAAACTGGAAGACCTGTAAAGAAATTTCCAGGGGATGCAGCAACATACACGACCGTTATATGTATTAAATGATTGTTAGAAACTACTAATAACAATTGTGGTTAAAATAATTGTTTTATACATCAAGGAAGTTTGGCACCTAAAGAAATCCTACTATATTTTATGGGTGTATAGAAAGAAAAAGTTATTACAAGAAACTCGTTGAGTAGCTGACTTTTAAAAATATACTGCTCAGTAAGGGGGAACTAACAAGACCCACAGAATACAATGTATCCGTTAACCACATGATACATTGTAACTATGTGACTTTTCGAACTGGATGATACATTGTAGCCATGTGAAACACTGTAGTCATGTGACACATGGCCATGTGACACATTGTAACCAGGTGATACATTGTAGCCATATGATACATTGTAATCACATGGTGCATTGTGACCATGTGATATATTGTAACCAATAACAATACTACTTACAGGGCCTCACAGGCTGTACTAATATTCTGTTGCTGTGTAACAAAGTCAGCACAATCTCAGGGTCTTGAGCAACACACACTTACGATCTGGTGTTTTCCATGAGTCAGGAGTCCAGGCACAGGTTCACTGGACCCTCTGCTTGGAGTCCCACAAAGCTGAGTCATGGTGTCGGCCAGGGTTGCAGTCTCGTTTGAGCTTGAGAATGTGGCTGTTGGCAGAATTCAGTCCCTTGAAGCTGTCAGAGTGAGGTCTTCATTTCCTTTATTTCAGCTAGTGGAGAACACCCTCAGATCCTTGTCACCCGGCCCCTCCTGGGCAGTTCACAGCTGTGCTGTTTGCTTTCTTCCTGGCCATCAGGGGAATCTCTGCTGCTGCTGCTTGTCTCTTTATGGGCTCAGCTGACCAGGTGAGGACCATCCAGGATAATTCCCCTTTTGATTAATTCAAAGTCAACTGATTAGGGATCTTAATTGCATCTGCAGAGTTTAAATTATGTTACATTATAACATAAGCTAACCTTGCAAGTGACATCTCATTTTCCTACACACTGGTCCCACCCATACTGGACACTGTTTGTGGGGTTTATCCAGGGCATTTGCCCCAAGGGACAGGAATCTGGGGGGACATCTGAGAATCTTGCTACCACACAAGCTAAATAGGGTGTATCCATCCGCTGGTGAACATAGGTGGGTTCCAACGTGGGGCATCTTTATTCCTGCTAACATGACATTTTAAGAATTTCAAGTATAGACATCATTTTGCCTCTTTGTGGTCAGAAGTGGGCAGCATAAACGCCCCCAAAAATGTCCACATCCTAATCTGCAGGATGTCTGAAAATATTAGGTTACATGGCAAAGGGGAATTAGGGTTGCAGATTCCATTAAGGTTGCTAATTAGCAGACCTTAACTTACGGAGATGGTCCTGGATTGTGGGGTGGGCCCAATGTAATCACAAGCGTCCTTTTAAGAGGGAGGCAGAAGAGAAGACTCGTAGAAGGAGAGATGAGGATGGAAGAATGGTCGGAGTGATGCATCCTTGCTGGCTTTGCAGCTGGAGGAAGGGGCCACCAGCCAAGGAATGCAGGAAGCCTCTAGAAGCTGGGAAAGGTGAGAAAATGGATTCTCCCTTAGAGTCTCCAGAAGGAGCACAGCCCTGCTGACACCTGATCTTAGCTCAGTGAGACTCATGTCAGACTTCCGACCTCCAGAGCTACAAGAGACTACATCTGTGTGTCCATTGAATTTACTGCTGTTTCTCTCAAGTCCTGTGTCTCCATGAGACAATCTGGCTGCTTTTCTCAAAACCTCCCAGTCCTGCAATGCTGTCCTTTAGAAGGAAAACCACCCCTAATTTCAAGACCAAGAGAAAAAAAAAAACCTTTGGTCTTAGACTCCAGCCTGCCTGCTAGATGAAATGGCAGTGTACTCAGTCAGTCCATTACCCTCATAATTGGTCTAATGGCTTTTATTCTGCAAATATTCCTCCAGATTCATTAGCATCCCAATTATGGCTTAGCTCCAGTTAGTTTAAGGGAGCGTCCTCCATCCTCGATGCTGCAGACACGATTTCCATTCAGCGAGAGGGGCCTTTCTCTCTTTGTCTTGCCTTAATTCGTTTTGCATTCCTGCGAACCCATGGAGTTACAGTTCAGAGACCGCCGTTGATCGAGTCACATGCAAGGTCAGAACCCCTTCCAAGAAACTGTGACATCATAGGAAACCTCCAGCACCAGCTCACGGATCACTAATTTCATTCACAGCAATAAATTGCAACCGAATGAAAACGTTCACTGCGGTGAAATTGCACATCATCGTTGATCATCCCATCGACCTGTTTAAGGTGATTTCCAAGCAGCGAAACAATCGCGCGCCTGTCATTCAGGCAGGCTCAGATTCGTCCGCTCTTCGCTTATCTGCCACGTAGGACTGATTAGTTGTCAGCAATCTACAGAGATGTCATTGGTGCGATTATGAAGAACCAGGGCCTCCGCACATTTGCAATGTGGGAAGGGGGCGTTAACAGCCGCTGTGATATATTTCCTCACTCCGTTGTAAGATTTTGCACTCCTTCGTTCATTACTTTCTTCCTTGATCGCTGGCCCAGGCTGGAACAGAGTCGGTACCCACGGCACCTTCCATCATGAAGAGCTAGTGTGATGCAGCCACAGCTGCAGAACTGACTTATCTTAACTCGTCTCCAGGTGGAGAAAGCCACAAAGAGCGATGGATCCAACAAAAGTCACCGTGCCACAAGGGCTAAGCAGGGGTGTGCTGAAGACCAGATTATTTTTTCCTTATTGGAGTCCTGGGGCTGCCATAACAGAGTGCCACAAACCGGGGGGCTGAGCCAACAGAAACGTACGTCTCCCCGTTCTGGAGACCAGGTGTCTGAAGTCAAGGTGTGGGCAGGGTTGGTTCCTTCTGGAGGCTCTGGTGGAGAATCTGGTCCATGTGTCTCCCAGCTTCTGGGGGCTGCCGGCCCTCCTTGGCGTTGCTTAGAAGCATCACACTGCTGTCTGCTTCCTTTGTCACTTGACCTTCTTGTGTATCCATGCTTCTTCTCCTCTTCTTAGAAGGACACCTGTCATACTCCAGTAGGACCTCATCTTAACTAATCACATCTCCAATGACCCTAATTCCAATAAGGTCCCATTCTGAGGTCCTGGGGGTTCGGACTTGAATGTATCATTTTGGGGGGACACAGTTCAACCCATTACACCCCCTGAGCACTCACACTTTCTAAGATGCCACGTATTTCACTCTCCTTATTCATTGCCTTTCTCTGTTTATTACTGGGCTGTAAGCCGTGTGTGCACAGGGGCATCTGCCTTCTCACTCCTGTATTTACAGAGCGGTAAATGGTGCTACCTCTAACAGGTCCTCGGGCAATATGGATGGAGTGAAAGGATGGGTTTTCTGCAGTGTGGAAACATTCGGACACCATTGTCTGTCTTTGAGAGGCCTCAGACTGCTCCTGCAAAGGGCCAGATTGCCGGGACCTGCCTTGTAGACAGGGTGGGATTCACATCCTCAATAAAGAGGTTTAGACAGGCTGGAGGAAGAAAGGACTGGTAGAGAGGTCATCCAAGGCTTCTGGAGATGGTCCACTCCAAACTAATAAGTAACAGGCCCCGAGAGCCAGGAGAGATGGGAGAGGGGTGTGTTTGGAAATCAGAACTGGGGAAAAGTGCACATTCATTCGTGGTCCGGAATTGCTTTGTCAGAATGTCAGCAGAGCATGGGGAATACATTGTCCATGGAATGACTTGTTGTTGTTTAACTGTATGCACTGAAGGGGAATCTGACCTGCACGTCTTTGGTGAGGTGCAAATGGGTTTCTTAAAATTTTCCACATTCTTACAGCATCCTGAAAGAAATTCTTCTTAATTCCCTCCATGAATGTCTTTGTGCAAATAGGACTGGGATTATTCGTGCTTCCAGGGCCCTGAAGGGTCTGGAGGACCGTATGTACTGCCTCCTGCAACATCTGAAAAAAATCAGGGTGGAGTTTTCAGATGCAACTTCTGGATGCCTTTGTTCGACCCAGGATTTGCGACACAGGAGGCTTGCTTGCGAGGGAGCTTGTGGGGAATCCATAGGGAATGCAAAGGGAACTTCAGAGACCCACAGCGTGGGTAGTCAGTGGCTACACAATGCTTTCCCTATGAAGGTATTTAGCTTCAAAGAGCACACAGCTCACCCCACAAGGATCTGTGAATCCCTTAGTCCACCAGACTTGAAAGCACGTAGTCATTTGAAAACCAAACTTGCATTTTTTTGTATGCTTCTTGCTTGAAAACTCTCTCTCGCTCTCTCACACACAGACACAGACACAGACACACACACACACTCTGAAAAGTAGCCAAGACCAGGGACTCATGACCGCAAAGGTTTGGAGCTTCACTTTTTATACCACAGACAAGTCAAAACTGGGAGATTCGTGGCATTCTTTAAGAACACACCGTTTCCTTATGAGATGAAGCTCTGAAGGGTCATCAATGAGCCAACCAGAAGAATGTCCATCGCTGGGTGAGGACTTGAAACTTTTCCGAATGACCAAGACCCATCTAGGGTCCAGCATAACCCTGAGGTCACTAAGAGCTGGTAGGGCACCCACCACTCAGAGTGCCTTACGACACCAGCCATGACTTGGGAGATGGCCAGGGATTCTTTTTCAGATAGGACTAGCTCTACAGCACATGTGGGGTGGGGAGGAATCTGGGGTACACGTGGACACAGGGACTTCTCCCATGGACCTCCCAGTCAAACAGCATTTTGAACCCAGAGAAGTCCATCCAGTTTTTCAAAACCATACCACCTTTTCAAAACTTGCCAAAACTCTTAAAAACATGTTATTGGGTTCCATTAGCAAAAGTCACTCTTCAGTCTTGTTCCATCAAGGTTGCATGCCTTACTATTCTAAATTTAACATGTCTAGAAAAGGTTCCATCACCCTGTGGCACATGATGTTAAAGTGACATGAAGCATGGCAGGCTGTGATGGGCGTGGGCTTGTTGGGTTGACTTGGCCATGCCCTTTGGTGACAGGAGGGCATTGGGCAAGCAAGTGCTCAGCCTTTGTGAGCGACAGAATCATTGTCTTTCACACGAGGCTGATTCCTCTGATACAAGGTACCTAAAATAGTCAAACTCATGGACACAGAGGGTAGAATGGTGGTGGCCAATGGCTGGGAGAGGGAAAGGGGAGATGGATATAGTTGGTCAATGGGTGTAGAGTTTCAGTCATGCAGGACGAATACGTTCTAGAGATCTGCCATACAACATGGTGCCTATAGTTAGCGATGCCATATTGTGCACTTAAAAATTGGTTAAGAGGGTAGATCTCACGTGACATCTCCTTATCACACAAAACAAGCAAACAGAAACAAAGCACAGAGGAACACAAGGACGTCCTGGGAGCCGTTGGCTACATCTAGTCCCTGGTTTGCGATGATGGTATCATGGGTGTTTGCGTACATCCAAACTCATCCACTTGCACGCAACAGGATGTGCAACTCTTTGTATATTAAATGATACCTCAATAAAGCTGTTAAAAAAATAAGGCTTCCAAGAATGCCGTGGGATGCCATTGTACTTGCCAAGTGCTCACTGAGTTTTTTTCTCAACTTCTCCCTCCCATCATGGTCATCAATTGTCCATAAATAAATGCGCCAGCTTCAGCAAAATACCTTCCACTTCACGTGGGTCCCTCTGGTTTTCGGCTCCTGCTCATTCTTCCTCTGGGTGACTCACAGCCTTGAATGTCAGTAACAGTGAGGGTTTTCTTTGCCCCTTGGTGGTTATGCCTGGTGAGGATCCAGAGACACGTAGGATCTAGACTGCCTGGTCTGTCCAAATTTTGTTCTCCTCTGTTTCCATCCTACGTTTACCAAACAGTGCTTCCAGATTCTGCCTTGTTTAGACTGCATTCTGTTTGAAGAGAATCTTTGCCACCCATTCTTTTCCCCATTTTGCAGATAGTGAATGGTTAATGGGAGACCTTTGTTTCTCTGGATTCCGAGCAAGTTGATTAGGTTACTTCCATCATGGCACCAAAGTCTTGATGGCGAACACATGGCTGAAGATAGGGAGTAGAGTTTTATCCCACTGGTCTTTCCTTACATTTAGGTCCAGCGCAAAAAGCAGCTCTATTTTTTAAGGCTTTAAGACATTTACAACGACATGTTAAAAGTTTATTTTAAACTTGTCATCCTCCCAACTATAATAATATTAAATGAGTTGCACGAAAATAGCATCAATCCTGGGGCACCCTTTATTTATTATTCAATCTGTTAAAATATATGCTTGATATCATTTTTCATCCTTTCTCTGCCACCTATGTTTTTTTCTTTCCTAACCATAGGTCTTTATACAATCATACAATTTTAGAGTTTAAAGGAACATTGGAGCTAATTTTAACAGCAAATTGAAATGTCTGTAACCAAGAATATTAGTTTCCTAAGGCTGCTATTAGAAAGTGCAACAAACTAGGTGGCTTAAAACCACAGGAATTCGTCTTCCCCAGTCATGGACACCAGAAGTCTGAGATGAAGGGGTCTCAGGGCCGCGCTCCCTCCGGAGGCTCCAGGGGAGGGTCCTTCCTGCCTCTTCCAGCTTCTGGGGCTCCAGGCGTCCCTGGGCTGGTGGCCGCCTCCCTCCCGTCTCTGCCTCTGTCTCCACGTGGCTTCTCCTCTGTGTCTGTGTCCAAACTTCCCTCTTCTTATAGGGACACCAGTCTTTGGGTTTAAGGCCCACTCCAACCCTGAGGGACCTCATCTTATCTAAGAATATCTGCAAAGACCCAATTTCCAAATAAGTTCTCATGCTCTGGTCCTGGGTGGACCCGTCTTCTTGGGGGCCAAGTTCAACTCACTACACCCAGCGACTGGGCCGGAATCAGGGTGGACATTAGGTCTTCAGGCTTTTGATCTGGAAATGTGGGGCCAGAGCCTTTTTCGATCCTACTGTATTTGTAATAAGATATCATCCTATTTAGATGACAAACAGCAGCCTTGTGGAGGACGCTGGCTTCCATCTGACAATTCTCTTTTGTACTTTGGTTTATCAGAAGAGTAGACACACACACACACACACACACACACACACACACACACACACACACACCCCTAAAACTTACAATGCCTCCAATGCATGCTGCATTCAGCCCCTGCCGCCCCAAAGAGTTTAGGCTTTAGCATAAAGGAGTCACGTGGTCGCCTGATTCTGTTTTTCCATCTGAATTCGAGGCATCTGCAAACAAGGAGGAGGGAACTCTTTCTTCTACAAGAAAAGGAGACCCCGGGAAAATTGCCTCTTTTATTTGTGTTTTGGTGAAAACATTGTGGCAACAATGGTGGCTACGGGCAAGTTAGTAAAAATCACAGAGAGGCATTTTTTTTTATGTCCAGGGAATATGGTGGACTCTTAAAACCCCCCTGAGCTCTGCTCTTCCTGGACCAGCTTGAAATAGCAAACCAAAAATCAAACACACAGACGCACCAAAATAATACAATAGCTGAGGACTGTCCCTGCGGGGGATAGAACTGGGGACACACACAGAGTTTTCCAGCCAAATGCAAATAGCAAGGGCAAGAAAGGAGAGTGTTATGGAAAAGGCCCACCTTGACTGCAGCAGAAATAGGTTTCCTTATTTTCTCAATGCGGTCCTCAAAACCAGAAGCACCGAATGCCTTTCAGAGTCATCATGGGCGCACACGGCACTTTAATTTATTATTCGGAAGCTTATTCTTGGTGCTGTGTGAAGAATTACCTGCTGGAGAATTGAGAGCTCCCCTAGTGTTGGGAGACTGCGTTCCCACCTGGATGTGAAGCTTCGTGCCCTCACGAGATGCCCTTTGAAACTTGCTCAGTCCTTTCCATGACCGCACAGTCAGCCAGCCTCACTGTGGTCAGCATCTTCTGAAGAATGCGGGTGGCCTGGTCTATTTCGGGAACACTCTGTTTATTTTTAAATGAGACCGGATGTTGGTATGTCAGAGCCAACTGTTATAGCAAGAACATCTATCCCCTGGGGGGATGGTGGGCCGTCACCTGGGCTGGACAGGTGCGTGGGAGGGGGCAGGTGAGCAGGCACAGGGAAGGTCTTTTTCTTCTTCGCTCGCTGCCCACTCTGTCTCAGATTTGCTCTGCTTAATATAGCAGATGAGAACCTCCAGATCAAGGTGCCGTTGACCATTTCTCTTCATCATTGGCCCTTCCTCCCTGCCACTTTTTTCCTCCAACGTGTTCTTACCTGTGTGTCATGGTTTTTTCTGTAATTCCTGCATCCCACATCCTCCTGTGGCCCGTGGGCTCCACAGGGGTGCACCCCATCCCCACCGTGCCAGGCACCCAGGAGCCCCTCGAGGTATCACGTTTCGATGGCCACCTGGCGGTCAAGTCCTGGAGATCTCAGCTTGAGATTCAGCCTCGTCCCCTTTTTGCTAGTTTACAGCTCCAGGGAGACTCAGTCTGGCCACAACCTAATTGGACAGCTCTTGTTTAGACCGGTCATGCTTTCGATGGGCTGCTGAGGATTTCCTGCTCATAAGGCAAGGCGTCAGAGCTTGAAGGACTTTGGAAACCACTTCTTGCGATAGGAGAAGGGAGTTACTGCAATAAGGGGCAAGCCCCAGCCGTGAGGTCTGCATGCACCTAAACTCAGTAGAAAGGACTTTCCCTTTATATCTGAGTCTAGAAAAAAGCAGGTGTCGGGTGTGGGATGAGTGGGTGCCGTAGTTGAAATGTTCGAGCCGCAAACGTCTTTCCTCGTAGACAGCTGATTTTCAGAGGGGTTGTTTGGAGGGACTGTTCCCTATTCCACTGCCGGCTCAGGCTGAGGGTGGGCTGAAGTCCAGGGTCCTGCGGGGGAGGCAGGAGGAGGGAAGCTGGACCACAGTTTGATCGAGTCAGGTTCTTAACCAGATTGATCAAGGGGTGCACGCAGTTCAGCTCATCATTCATGAGTCTAAGAGTGCAAATTGGAGGGTCTGTGTCTGACCTTGTTCTGGGTAAACAGGGGGCATATGTGAGACTTACCTAACTCATGTGGCGTGGGAGGTTCATTGCAGTAAATCATTTTCTGGAATACAAAAAGGATGGGAGGGTTCTCGACCTTCTCTCTTTTCCAGGAGCGCAAGGTGTTAAGGACTGAATATTTGTGTCCCCCAAAACCATGTGTTGAAGCCCTGGCACCCAATGGGATGGTATTAGGAGGTTGGGTCTTTGGGAGGTGATTAGGGTTAGATGAGGCCATGATGTGATTAGTGTCCTCATAAGAAGAGAAGATCAGAGCTCTCTCTCCACCATGGAGGTCACAGCAAGAAGACAGCCGTCTGCAAACCAGGAAGAGAGCCCTCACCAGGAACCTGCCATGTGGGCACCCTGATCTTAGACTTCCAGCCTCCAGAACTGAGAGAAATAAATGTCTGTCATTTAAGCCGCCTCTCTGTGGTCTTCTGTTACAGCAGCCCCAGCGTATTAAGACAGCAGGACTCAGGTAAAGTTTAATGAGGTCAGTAGGTGATGGTCCCAAGTGTAAGGTGTATGAAGTTGTTTTTATGGCACAGCCCATCTGCCATTGAATTCTTCCAAATCATTCCATTCTTGGGGCCACTGAGAGCAAGATTCCACGCTGCCCTCCCTGAATGTCCTTCAGGACAGAACCGTCCTGTCCTGCTCCTCTCCTTGTGTCCATCTGGCAAAGACAGATGGGCCCAGGGTTTCACCCATCTTCTCACAGGCCAGCGGGGTTCTCAAAGTGGAGGGGTGATACCCTCGGAAGACGAACCCATGCTGCACGCTCTGCAGTCTCCATCAGAAGGCTCAGCCTGGTTTGGCTGTGCCCACTTGCAGGCTTTTTGGAGAGCAAGCCGGTCGAGAATCATTGATCTGGAAGAATCAACTCCCCAAGGTAGGTCTGATTAAAACGAAATTCTTCCAAAGGGCAGCTCATTTGCTCATTTCTTTTTTCATCACCAGGTGGATATTTGTACACGTTTGGCACAAACACAGCATCCTTTGCCTACAGTTCCAATGTAGGCACCACTCACCTTCAGACAAAATTCATTTTGCTCTTTTTAGTCATTGTTTCCCAAAATGGAATGTTGGCTTGGATGCCTTATGAAGCACTGACGCGAAGTCTAATAAACTCATAGGAATGCGAAGCATTTCCTGCTAATAGGTTAATGAAGGCTCTTGAAGGGGTGGTGGGTTGACCTCGGTGGAAGAACATCAGACCCCACAAAAAGCGAAAAGCAGAGAGCTTTCACGGGGTTTTAGTTTACGTGGAAGGCGACGTGCATTGTCAGAATGTTCTTAAAGAGTAAATACATGTAAGCATTTGATTGACACAAATTATCTTCTTTGTTTTGTAGAAAATCTTTGAATTTCAGTGGGACTTTAAAATTTTTCATTATGAAATATTTCATGCCTATAAAACATCTAGAGAATAATATAATGATACTTGATTACCTGCTGTGCAGTTTTATCAAATCTCAACATTTTGCTAAATTCGTTTTAGACTGTGAGTGTATATATGAAAGAACACATTTCAGATACCGTGTGTTCGTGTATATCCTCTCCCATTTTTCTGTCAGTGCATGAAAAAATGACTATGTATCTCAGGTCGGTAGGAGAAATTTAAAATCTTGTTTTGCGTGGTTTAATTGCTCTCCATCTTCTGTTCATTCACAGGCTAGAAGAGAAAGATGTATTTTCCTCTTCTTATTTTCAGGGCCCAAATGATGCTTCAATTTAAAAGTAATTATCTAAGGAAATAGCATCTCTCTCTCTCTCCGCTGAAGAAAGTGGTGCTGTGGGAGCTTGCCTTGTGTTGTGGGCAGTTTCTGGTCCCCTCTGAGGCGAGCTGTGTCATTCCCTAATGGAGTGCCTTTCTCCAAAGCCTGGGCGGTGTCTGGGCATTTGTGAAATGGCCACATTCAGACCAAAAATATGTCATGGGCATCTTCACCAAACCTCAGAGTCAGCTGTCTGGCGGCCGAGTTTGACTCTGCACTTGCTTACACTTTGCAAAATGGTACAATGCATTGAGAATATAGGAAATAAAAATGATCCAGGATGCAGGCAGAGAGAGTCCTGGGATCTCTAGATTAAATCCCACATCCTGGTCATATGTTGATAATAACTGTAATCTCTTTATGGGTTGTAGAAATACAATGGTAGGGAATTATCTTCAGCATGTTTTGGAACTCATACTTTCTGCTCTGTAGTCTGCAGTAATAGGCGTTTGAGATCCCTCCCGCATGTTCCAAGGGCTTAGAAGGGGGTTTGTGATAAGAAAGCTGAGTGGTGAAGAGATCCCAGTGCAGGGCAGATCCTGGGGGAGGGAGGGCTGTCTGTGACGACAGCTTTCATGTCACGCGTGGTCAGTGGGGCAGACCACTGTTCTCGCCGCACCAGGTTCCAGTTTCCCTTCTTCCCGGGAAGTGACCACGTAGAATGGTCTACAGTCCTGGGGTCTATAGGACTAATGGTCTATAGTCCTCGTGATTCCCTGAGCCACCTCAGCTTAAGAATCATGCATGTTGGGATTTGTCCATCTCAACCCAGTTTGGGGAAATCCTGGGTCCATGCTCAGAGCTTGGTGGCCCTGAGGGTTCGCTGAAGGATGGAGGATGGAAAGTTGCCTATCCTGTATGTGTTTTGGGGACAAGCTCTTAGGATGAACTCTTTGAACGTACAGGAAGGAAGCAAAAATTAAAGAAAGTACAATTCAAAACAACATAAACCCAGCATATGGACAGTGCACAGTCTCGTGAAAGGTCTGCCGTCTTTCTCCTGGGACGCCGTTTCTGTTCCTTCTTTCCACACGTGGACAAATGACCAGTTCCGAATGCTACCTAGACCTATCAATCTTAATTGAACAGAATAAGAAAATTTCATCGATAACGATTCCAGATTCCATATTGCAGCTTAGCCATTACAGAATGACCAGTTGTTGGGTTTTGGGATAATGCCAAAGATAATCCATAATTATCTGAAAAAAGCATCAAAAGCATTTTCCAGCTACGTATCTGTGTGATGTTGGATTTTTTTCAACATATTGCAGCAGATTGAAGGCAGAAGTCGACGGGAGAATCCGACTGTCTTCTCTGAAGCCCCACATTTGCAAAACTGTAAGACATTTTGAACCTTCAGAAGACTGAGGACTTGAATCTTCAGTCTACACACGGAAACTAGAGGCCGTGTCTTCAACGTGTGGCTTCCAAGGAGACAGCTGGGTTCTCCTGTCCACTTCTGCATTCCACGTCTTGTGATAGGTTCTCTCTGTTGAAGAAAGTCCAGCCTCACCCAGATATGTAGTTGGACAAGGGAGGAGCATTTTAATGGCTTTTTTAGACAGTGGTGGATAATCTTGGGGTGACTCCAAACCCAATAAGTGGTGGTTTTGCAAAGGCTAGTTGCCACGTGGAATCTGGAATCTTTACCCATGGTAGTTAGAAGGACGCGTTTGTGATATTCAGCCGGCAGACCTGTTATGGTTTATGGTCACTGGGGCAGGTCCAACTGTCTTTTATTGGTGAAAAATTCCCTAGGAGTGAACAAGGAAGTTCTTAGAGCCCCTGTGGTGGATCTCAGCCTCCTACGCAGAGAGGAAAGTCTTTCTCCGCACTCAGACCACAAATGTGCGTTGAGTATGCTCTACACACCTACGTCATGTGCTAGGGAGCAGCCAGCCCTATGGTCCCTGCTTTCATGGGGCTCCAGGCCAGGATGACAGACCTGTGAACCCCTCCCCAGGATCTATGTGGTGGGGCTGTGGAGGAGGAATGAGCATTTGGAGGAAGCATGGGCTTAGTGTCTCCATTCTAGACAGACTCAGTCCCAGCATGGTCTCTCATTTGATCTCTGCACCCGAGCTCCTGTACCTACAAAATAGCCCCTTGCCCGCCTTGCAGAGAGTCTCTGTGCATTAGAGATGGTGCAGGCAAGGCAGCTGGCACAGAGAGCTGGCAGCCTGGTGCACTATAGGTGCCCAGAAACTGTTCATGGTTAGCATGACGGGAAGGTGCTGAGGTTACCTGGAGCCGCCATCACCATGAGCCGCCATATGCAAACAGTTTTATGTATACCACATGTGGCCATTTTGTGTGGCTTTATCTACAGAGAGAGGGGTTCTGTGGTGGTTGGAGATGGCCCTTTAAAGAAGTACGGCTCACTGGAGGGGCACAGAATGTTCTGGAAGAAGTTGTTTCAGAGAAGACCTCTGGAGGGAGAAGATGGCCAGGTAGAGGGAGGCACCAGATTCTGCATTACTGGTCCAGAGTAGTGACTGGGTGTTAAGAAATAACAACTTGGGTGCACACTACAGTCACGCACGTATAGGGAGCTTGTTTCACTGGAAGTTGCTGTGATGTACAGCGGGGAAGGGGGGCTGTGTTGTATAACTTTCACAGGGAGAAGGCAGCCGGAGAAGATGAATTCAGCATATGTGATGTGCATGACATAGTCATTTTATTCTCTTTTCTTTCATGAACCCATGCTGTGTGGCTCATCGCACTCCCTGAGGATGTGGAGGGGTCATTGCTCCTGGATCCAATATGAGTTTGTCTGCAGGGTTAGCTTGGAGAAGAACCAGCTGTAATGTTCATCCTCCAACAGACTCCAGCTCTTTGTTTTCTTATTTTGAAGGGATTTCTATGACAATGTGGTGGGAAAACGTGCTTCTGGGTAACCGTCCTATGAGTACTGCAGCCTTTATAGGCTATCCCATTTGGTGTGATACCACAACAGAAAACAAACATACACACACACAAAAACCACATTAGCATAAATGACATACTTTTTATGAAGGCAAAACCACGAGACAAAAATTCAGGGAGAGAAGTGGCATTGTTGTACGTTTTTGCCAGCGTCTTACATTTTTGCAAATGTGGGGCTTCAGGGAAGACAGCCGGATTCTCCCATCGACTTCTGCATTCCATCTGTTGCAATATGTTGTTTCTGTTGAAGGAAATCCAACCTCGCATAGATATGGAGCTGGAAAATGGAGGATCGTTTTGATAGCTTTTTCAGATCATTGTGGATCATCTTTGACACTACCCCACAACCCAACTAGTGGTCATTTCCTAATGGCTAAGTTGTAATATGGAATCTGGAATCATTATCCACGAAATCTTATGCTGTTCAATTAACATTGATTGGTCTATGTATCATTTGGAACAGATCATTAGCCCATTGGTCTTTTGGAAAATACTGGCTCACCGAATCACGAAGGTCTTGTAAATGTTGACACCTTTCATTATCCAACATCCGGAAAAAAAAAAAATCACATTTGTTGGTATAACCACTGATCTCATCGGAAAAGTCTTCAAGTATTGGGAGGCTGTCAAGCTCACAGTGGCAGACACAAGGTTCCCCAAATTCTCATTTTCTCTGGAAAGCTCAGATTGTGTCCTTGGCTGTAAATACTGTCATTTGTTTTTTTAGAGTGACAAGCTCACTCTGTTCATTTTCAAGAAGATATCTGCCAAATACCCAACGCACCATAGCCATAGTTTGTCTGTCAGTTGTTCTTTCAAGCAAAGCTGGTGTTCCAGGGGAACAAGCAGCTAGTTTAGCTTGCCACTTAGCCGGCCGCCGCCATCCTTGGGTGTGCAGAAATGCTTAATTTTTACTTCCCGTTGTGTCACACGGGGCATTGAAAATATAGGTCCTTCAAGGTCAGAAAATAACTAAATTAATTCATAAAGGGCGTTTTTAAGTGAAACTGGCATTCTTTTTGCTGTAGGAGTGCCCGGTGGTGAAGGATTCAGTGCCAACTAATACGGGGGCAGGCTATGACCTGGATGCATGCTAAGGCCCCCGTCGTTTGCCCTCTGTAACTTCTGTACGACAGTGCAGGCAGCAACACAGTGCAAAGGGAAAAAACTCTTTTAGGACCATTATGACAATAGTTTTGACCTCATGGACCCCCCAGGATGCATGGCCCCACTTGGGGAAGGCTGATCCGATGAGTAGTAAGTTTCAGTTCAACCTCACCCATATGCGTCACCGTGGACAAGCATTAGAACTGTGGTGCCCTCTACAGGCACTAGGAGAAGAGCCTCCTTGGAAGGACACGCCCTTGGGGACTGGTTAGGACAGCTTCTGACCGTCTTTCTGTCCTTCTCTTCTATGCCTCTTAGCCTTTACATTTCGTGTCTGCTTTTTCTTACCACTGAGAGCTACCTGACGTTCCTTTTAGCAACATTTACTTGCTTGAGTCTGATCTTGTCACCTCTTTAATGTGCTTCCACCCCAAGGCACTGGGTGCTTCCAAGAGTTCAAAACACACACCAAGGTGTGTTTTATTTTAGGGGGTTTTCTGCAGGGAGCCCTATGGCCACCCTCACTTACAGTGCCAACAGACATTTGTCTCACTTTCCCCGAGTGTGTGGTGTGTGTCCACGCATTTGCCTGTGAGTTTACTCTGCACCATCATCATAGGTCTGGGCTTAATGTCATGTGGGGAAAAGACCTCGTTTGCCCTTCATCTTCTCCAGTCTGTCTGACAGAGGCAATCTGGCCAGTCTGGGGATTTGCTTCCATTGAGTACGTCCCATGATGTTTCGCCTCTCGCTCTCCCGTGACACGATGTGCTGAGAGATATGTCGTCCATCCTGTCTTGTGCTGTGGCTAGGGTATGCAATTAAGTTGGAGGATGCTGTTTCACGGTCACATCCAAGGCGGATGCATTGCTCTTTGACTATATGGCTAAAGTTTCACTCCTTTGTTCCAATTGGGAAGTCCACCATTTTCTTCTTATCTCCGTTTCTGCCTGCATTTTGTCACGCTAAACCCATTTAGGTGCTTGACGAGGATAATCTTCAGCTCCTCAAATTTGGGTTGAGCATCTAATGCTTAAAAAACCCCACAAATTCCTGACGACCACATGGTAATCCTGAGTCTAAGAATATGGAAGGCTTGGCTGGAAGAACTTGGGTGTCTACTACAGACATTGGTCACCTTCTCTGGAATGTCACCTGGCAATCAGGGACTTCAGAGTGGCTGTCTGCTTCCCAGCCCTACTGCCACCCTCCACTGGCTCAGTGCTCACTGAAGCTCTTGCAAATCATGGTCTGCATTTCGAATGGAATAGGAGGACGTGTTGACCTGAGTATTCAGACTCAAGCTGGAGAGTTGTCACTCATAATTAAAGTCCCCAATGAAGACCTGGATCCAGAATACCCATCAAGTGTCACGTAGGTTTTAGAGAGGGCAGGCTGTCCTGTCAGACTTGAAATGCGTATATGAACCGGTCCAGAGGTTCACCTAACGACACAGGGTCCTCCACCTCTGAACCGTCCTAGGGTTCCATGGGTGGAGGACGGTGGGGCATCTCAGTGAGAAGGCGTGGGTCCAACCCGGCCGTGGTTTTGCATGGTCATCATCCTCCATACACTGCAAAGCGCCCGGGGTGCCCTGGGCATATTCCAGGATGCTGACTGTAGTGGAATTTGTAGAACTGGAATTAGTCATGGGGCTCAGTCAATGCTTTCAGAGTGTGTCTGTGAAAAGGTCACTTTGGTGGCCGACAGACGTAGGCTGTGCATCCCCATCAGACATGAACAAACCAAGAAAGGAGGTAAATGGAAGTTGTCTGCATCTCATACAGTTGTTCTCTCTGGTTTTTCTAAAAGACCAAGGAGATTTATTGTTGAGATTAACAGGGAACAGTAGCCTCAGCCGTGGGGGGACAGCTGTGGGACTTTGTAGTTTTGGGTGCCCACTGAAATCCCCTTTGCACCTCGCCATGTGTGTAGCAGGGATTATAACAGCAGAAATTTTTACAGAGGCGAAAATACTTCAACTGGTGTTCGTGGATGGTCCAGCTGAGATTCTGATTCCTCTAGAACAGGGTTTCTCAATCTTGGGACTATTGATGAGTCTGGGGGATCCCAATGTAAAGTGGGGAAGGGTCTCCAGCAGGCGGAAGCCACGGGGTGAGGGCGCCATGGCGAGGGAACGAAGGAAGGGACGGAATGTGGCTGTGGCTCTGGACCCTTCGTGTGAATTCAGAATCCTGTCCACACGACACAGTGCTGGTGGGCAAGGGCGTGTGGGCACAAAGGGTGGGTGTGGAATGCGAGAATGGTGGTGTGGTGGGCAGAGTGGAACAGGGGTGGGGGGTAATGGAAGGAAGGAAGGAGATGGGGAAGGGAGGGAAGGAAGGAAGGAAGGAGGGGACGAACAGAGGGACAGAAGGATGGAAGGAAGGAGGGAGAGAGAGAGGGAAGGAGGGAGGAAGGGAGAGAGAAGGGAAGGAAGTTAATTAAGAGTAAAATCAGGGGACGGGCTTTGCAGAGACCAGTGTTGGCGAAGTTCTATGAACTGAGGACGGGATTAATTCAACCCTTTGCACCTGAATTCCAGCCTAAAAAAAGACAGACCCTCACACACATCTGGGCCAGGCGTCGCATAGCCTCGGAACCTGAGAGCCGCACCGACTTCCCGCCGGCCTTTTTCCTTCCTGGAAGGAGAGCAGCCGGCTTTCCCGAGGGCCGCTGCTCTCGGGGACCTGGAAGGCGACTGAGACGTTGTCCTCACCTGGCTTCTCCCTCGTGGCGCCCGTGCCTCAGCCCTGCTTGCAGCTCGTTTAGCCAGACGATGCATTTAGAGGGAGGTTGGTCTGAGTCTGGGGTGTCGTCTGTGGCCGTGGAAGATAGACGGGAGGCGAGCCGCCCGCGTGGGCTGGGTCCTGATCATTTTGCCCTGCCCGCTTTGCCGCGACAGACACGTGTGTCCGATCCGGTGAGACAGGACCACGTGGGTGCAGCATCCTACGTCGTAATGTTTAGGATTTTATGGGCCCCGATGCTCAGTGTTCTCACCAGGAATAACTAAAGAGTCAGGAGGAAGAGACAGAGTGGCATAGATTTCCTCCTAATATTTATGTCGGTGACATCGGTGGCTCTGAAAATCTGCCCCAACTCTTATTTCTGTCAACATTGGTACTGTAATAAGGATGATTTAGGGAGCATCTTCTCTGTCTCTTTCCAGAATGCGTTTCCACAGAAATACATTAACCCTTGACAGAGAAACACAATGGGGGTTGACAGCGTCTTGCAGGAAAACCCTGAGCTGTTTGGAAAAATAAAAAAGATAAACTGCCCTGCCGACTGAGGTTATCCTGGGTGTCTTCATAACTCCTAGAATTTAATAGGGTGGAGACTGGCGGGGGAAGGGACAAGGAGGTGTCACCCCATGGCATTCTGGATGAATTGGTCTTTGAGCATCGAGGACAAGGTATTTGAGTCAAAGGGTATCTTGGTAAGAGTCTACAAATTCTGTGTGCACGTAGATTGCGGTGCAGATGGGGAGGAGTCAAAACTAAACGGGGTTGTAAAAGCTATTGTAGAAGCTGGATCCTCTGCAAGTTAAATGGGTGGGTTGCCATGTCAGCATGTGAGTTTAACATGTAGGTTAAACGTGAGTTACCATAGGAGCAGCAATTTCACTCCTGGGTATTTACACAAGGAATTGAAAACAGGTGTCCAAGTGAAGACTGTATGCCGATGCTGGTAGCAGCCTGATTCACCACAGCCAAAAATGTGGAAACAACCCAAGCATCCATTGATAGATGAATGGGTAAACAGAATGCGGTCCATCCATACAGAGGAATATTACTCAGCCATGTAAAGGAGTGAAGCACCAACACACACTACAACGGGGATGAACCTAGAAAATACATTGCTAAGTGAAAGAAGCCAGTCACAAAGGCCACATGTCGCATGATTTCTTTATGTAAAATGCCCAGAATAGGAAATCCATGTACACAGAGGGCAGACTAGTGGTTGGCAGGAGCTGGGGGGAGGAAGGAATGTAGGGTGACAGTTAAAGGGTTAGGAGGTTTCCTCTTGAGGTAATGAAAATTTTCTGGAACTAGATTGAGGTGATGATATTTGCACAGCATTGTGAATGTACTAAATGTCACTGAATTGTTAAAATTTAACAATTTTTAAAAATGACTATTTTGTTGTTAATAACAGCTTTATTAAGACATAATCATATACCATTAAATTCAGCCTTTAAAGTGTAATTCAGTTACTTTTAGTATTTTCACAGAGTTATGAAACCATCACCGCTATCTAATTTCAGAATATTTTCATGGCCCCCTAAAAAACTTGTATGCCCATTAGCAGTCACTCCCCATTAACCCACTCCTACCCCAGTCCCTGACAACCTTCAATCTGCTTTCTGTCTCTGTAGATTTACCTATTCTGGACATTTCATATCAATGGAATTACACACTATGTGCCCTTTCTGTCTGGCTCAATGTTTTCCAGGTTCATCCACACTGTCACATGTATCAGAGCTTTATTCCTTTTTATGGCTGTATAATATTCCATTGTGTGGATATACCACATTTGTTTATCCATTCACCAGTTGATAGACATTTGAGTCGTTTCCACTTTAAAGAATTAACCTAAAAATGGTACATTTTAGGTTATGTGCCTTTTGCCTCAATGAAAGGAAGCCTGAGTTCTGAGATCTTTCGACATATCAGGCTCTGTTGCTAGTGCCTTCCAACGTGAGCAGTTTCACCCCACAATGGCTCTTTGAGTCAGGCACTTTTATTATTCCTCCTTCATAGGTGAGGAGATGAGGACACTGAGAGGCAAATGAGCTCAAGATCCCCCGGGGAGTAAACGGTGGGGTTGGGAGTGGAACCAGCCACCTTTGGTCTCCCCAGGATACGTTCCCACTCCCCTACAAACAGGAGGCATGTGGCTGTGGACTATTTCATAAAACACACATATTACTGTCATCATGACCTCAAGAATTGAGCTGGGTGCTTAAAGGAGCGAGAACATGGGCCCCAACTGGCCAGACCATGAGTGGACAAGCAGTTCACATGGTGGAATGTTCCGGAAGGAAGGCTAAGACAGCACCTTAATGAAGGATGAGCCATTAGGACACATTGGGGGGATATTGTGAGAAGGAGCACAGGAAGAGTTGGGCGTGTACCATGCCGCGTCTTGGTGACTCCTGGTGGAGAAGCTTCCAGAAGGTCATGAGGAAAACCTGTGTTCAGTGGGATACACTGAAGGCAAGACGCCCCCGGGTGGAGGAGGGTTTCTGGGAACATGTTCTCTGTCACGTGTGTTCTCTTCTGTTACCCATTCCTCCGCTGCTGCTTTGGGGGGACAGATGTCCCAGAATCCTGGACACCCCCACGCTTTCATCTCAGGAGCAGATCTCCTGGCTCCTGAGACCTAAAATCTGCTCTGAGCTGGGGTGACGAGAGCCAGATCTGCTTTTCCGCTCACATCGAGAGCAGGGCCAGGTTCCCACGTGCCTCAGTTTCCCCATCTGTCAACTCTCAGGGTGGCTCTGAGGATCAGAGGGTAAGGTTGATCTGCAAGATTCTTGCTGCTTCCTATGTGCCTTTTGTAGAGCAGCTGTCCTCATGATCGTATGCCTACAGAGGAATCTTGGGGCTGGTTAGCATCCTTCTGCTGCTGGCTGAAAACTGGATCCAGAGATACAGCAAACAACTGTTTGCTCCTTAAAACATATTCCTGGATTCTGTGACATCCACGGAACGTATGTTTGCATTACAACGTCACAATGTTTATTTTAAGCTCTTAGCCAATAGTGTCAAAGATAGACCGGCGTGGTCGTCGTCTGTACTCACGTGATCCCATCTTTTTGACACGTGGTCCCAGTAAGCATCGTTAACCGCAGCCTCAGAGAATGGACATGTCCCCTAGGGGAGAAAATTAGGCGCTAACGGAAGAAAGAATTCGAAGCACTGCATTCACAGAAGTGTGGTCACGCTCTATTATTAATCTTTGAAGGAAAGAAAATTAAACGCTTTGCCGCGGGTGAGCATCTCTGGCGTTTTCATTAGGTTTTGCATTTTCTGGGTATTCAGTGAAAAGTGCCTCTCATCCGCCCGTCAATCTAAAGCACTTATCCAGCCTCTCTCTGTGGTTCTTTTTTTTTTTTTTAAAGATTTTATTTATTTATTTTTGCCCCCAAAGCCCCAGTAGATAGTTGTAGGTCATAGCTGCACATCCTGCCAGTTGCTGCACGTGGGATGCGGCCTCAGCATGGCCGGAGAAACGGTGCGTTGGTGTGCGCCCGGGATCCAAACCCGGGTCGCCAGCAGCGGAGCGCGCGCACTTAACCGCTAAGCCACGGGGCCGGCCCTCTCTGTGGTTCTTGAAACATTCTCCCTTCTGTTTAGGAGAGAGCCAGGATGGTACCTAGAAGACAGGATGGAGCTGGGTGTGCACCCATAGGGATCCCTCATCCAGGGTGAATTGACCGAACGTCAGTCCTGCGTCTCCTTCACCCCTCGTGATGCCTGAGCAGTTTTTCCCCCTCGTTACAAATTCAACTCTAATTCAATGAAAATGGCAAGATTTTTAAAGACCCCAATAAACCACAGATTAGGATCTTTGTCAGACTTTTGCAGATGGGAGTCGATTCTCTAATGCATACATATAAGCTACTATGATGATCATTGTTAGCATTCCTAGCCGTCTTTTAAAAATGTCTATTAAAATGTGTATGGGAAGTGTCCCCTCTTTAAGTGGGGCATCTTCTCCAACTAAAGCCAACACCTCGTTCACCATATGGCAGAAGCTGGTAGGAGTTGGCAGGGCTGGTGTTACCTTTGTAATCGCTAAATGTGAGGACAGTGGGGAGCCGTTTCCTCTGTCCCCAGATTCCAGCTCCATCCACCCCCTGAACGTGCTCTGAGACCCACTATTCCTGACTGTAGATAGTTATTGGGTGTTTAGTCATTCAACTATCAAATATCTACCGTTGGCAGTGAGGGGGAGGAATGTCAAGATTTTGGCATTCAGAGAAGAATCAGGATTTGTCCACAGCTGCTAGCAGATTTTAGGTACTGACTCCACCGACAGACGGCAGTAACCAAGCAGAAGGACGCTCTAGCCTGACTTGCTGAGAACCTGGCTGCATCGGTCCCCTGGATTATGAACTCTTAAGTGACCTGTGGGGTCAATAGCGATGCCAAGACCCTTAGAGCTTCATTGCAGAGTCTGCCCTTCATCACTGTTCAATGTTTAACATTTTTCGCCTTGAATTTATTTTTATCTGGTAATAAGATTTTGATCCTGGATCTCTTTTCACTTATATCCACCTGCAAATCCATTTTACGTTCAAGCCAGATCATTCTTTTATGTGTTTTTTTAATAGGTGCTATATTAATTTTTTCATTCTGCTTGTGTGATGTAAGGTTAATCTTCCCTTGAATAAACATGTTTATTCCATCAACGTTTAAAATATATACATTTGTGACTCCCTCTGTCTTCTGATTTTATGTTTTGTATCTTTTCGTGCTTCTACATGATTTTCTCAGTTTTTGAGTTTTGTGACATGGTACCTTGTTTTGTTCCCGTGGAACCTACACACCTCATCACCCCAACCCTCTGCTAATGCTGGTTCTACCAGTTGAAATTCTCCCAACTTGAAACAAAGTGCATTTCTCCATGGATTATCTTTGGAAATGAAGCCACGACTGTGGGCTCTATCCTTTGAAGATAAAAGAAATCGCATAACCATACAACTCCACCAAACTCTATCTCTTGATTATGGCGGGTGTATTGAGCAATTTTTTGTCCCAGTCTCATAGTTTTAAAAAATAAACATAGTTTCGATAGGGTGTTCTTTTCTCAAGAGTTATCCTATTGTCACTGTGTTAGCTTCGCCCCAGTGATGCGGATGTGGGTCTCCATTCAAGAACCCCAGTTACGTTGGCGGATCTCTCACTCGATGCTCACTGCCCATCTTGGCCCATGGATGACATCTTGAGTTACATGGACCTCTCAGCCTGCTGGAGCGAGTGTCTGACTACATTTTGTGGAAAATAAGCCATGACCTGTTCTGATTCCTGAAACATTGGACAGCGTCTTTCTTTCCCACCTAAATGAGCAGTCCCTGGGGTCTAGATGTATTGGCTCAAACCTTTTGTAATTCAAGACTCCGTAGATGTTTCTTCATTCTTTACTGAAATCTAACATTGGGGAAGAGATCTCAGCCTTATCTGATTTTCCGTGATGCCGTGTCTTTTCTTCCCTTGATGCCTTTAGGGTTCTCTCTCCATCTTTAAACCTCAGCGGTTTTACCGGGGTGTGGTGGGTGGACATAAGAGCACTTAAGCATAATTTGTATGGCTTATGACAGCTCTTTCCGCTGCAGATTTAGGTCTGTCTTTATCTCAGAGCTGTTTCTTTACACTGAACCTTTCCACACATTTCCAGTTTTCTTTTGCCGGTTCATTTCTTGAATGATCCAGTGATCCTTACGCTGAGTCTCAGCTGTCTGCCTTCTGGTTCATTGTTTCCCCTCATCTTTTTCTGCTGCATTCTGTTTCTCTCCCTGTCAGTGAGTTGATGCTCTGCAATGTTGATTCTGATCTCTCCTCTGTTGAGTGCTGTCCCAGAGCTTGATTTGATAATATCCTCCATTAGTGCTTTCATTAGACCATCTCATTACATGACCCTGTTCATCTCTCGCTGTCGTTGAGATGGTAAAGGAGGGTTGCCACATCTTATCCCCCCTTGTCTTGTGTAAATCTTCGTTTGGACTGAAGCTCCTCATCTGTCTGTTACGTAGTATTATTATTGACATGTTACATATTATTTCCTTTTTTTATATTTACCTATTTTTTGCATGGGTCTCAGGATTGTATTTTTTTCCCCCTCCATATGGACAGTTCTTTTAATGGCCACTCTTTGGCCCTGAAGGGTGTGGGTTGGTTCTCTTTTCCTTCCTTCTCTGTTGACCTCCGATGTGGTCACACTTCTCTGTGGTTTTGATGTTTTTATGGTAACTATTCAGTCCCCTTCAGCTGCCCGAGAAGGGAGGGCGGGGGGCAGGACCTGTGAGAGGCCACAGCCGCCCATGACCTCTGTCTGTGGGCACTTCTG
Source organism: Rhinoceros unicornis (assembly GCA_028646465.1). Lineage (NCBI taxonomy): Eukaryota > Metazoa > Chordata > Mammalia > Perissodactyla > Rhinocerotidae > Rhinoceros > Rhinoceros unicornis. The sequence goes on along the minus strand of CM053558.1, from coordinate 97,812,377 downwards.
CTCCCCAAGTTCATGGAATCCCTGGCATGGGGGCCAGCTGTGGTGTGGTCCCTGCTGCTGTGGGACAGGTACATGGTTCAAGGATGGAGTGGACGGCCTTCCAATGATGGTTTGAGCCAGAGTTGACAGCCATCCAGTGATGATGTGTCCTTTTCATCCCACACCGGTGTCTTCCAGGATACCTTCGTCGTCCATCTCTTCATGCACTGGGTCAGCCACCCCAGTGTGGCTGAGGTCCTGCGTTCCCTCGCACTCCATTCACACAGCCATGTTGGCATTGTGTAGAGAGGGCAGCCAAGGGGGCTCCCAAGGGGACCGTCCCCTTCTTCCTGGTCTCCCACCAGTCATCATTCTCCTTCCAAACTGGGGAGTATACACGTGTGTGTGTCTAATCTGTTGGCCCTCCCTCTTTTTAAGGCAATTTATAAACTTGACTACAAATCCCTCCCCGAAATACTAGCGTGTTTGTTTTGTGGCTCATTCAAATATTACCTGAGAGATGAATGATTTGTTAAGGAGTCCCTGTCCTAGGAATTATTTTGCAAGCTTTATGAATAAGTAGAACTTTGTGTCTCAATAGGACGAGAAGCGTGTCTTAAACCCCCAGGATTTTGTTTATTCTGCACAAATGGGCTGGAGGATCAGAAAGGGCAGTGTCTGCGTTTTCTGGATGCCCTCGAGTTCCCTACAGCCCTGAAAGACCCTTCTGTGACAATTGCTGACACGCACATGGCTCCGGGAAGATGGTGTTGGACCGACCTTTGGTTCCACCAAGATTTTGCAGGTTCAGATGGACGTGAATACATTATAGGAGGGACTGAGGTTTTAGGACTTAATTTGAACGGCTGTTCTCAATCCCCATTCTAGTCCCTAATGCCCTAAATCCTCGGGGCTGGCGGCCACCTTCTGGATCTCTTCTAGTTGGTGAAGGTGGCTTTGTGTCTACTTGTGGTGACCCAAGTGGTATTCACCAGGCTTCTGCTGAGTCTCCTGGAGATGCCAAATTGTCAGATTCTCATCCCAAAGTGCTTCAACTCTGAAGAGTTCCCACAGGGCAGCCCAGGAGCGACGCCTCCAGAAATGTGTCTGTACGAAGCGATGTGAGGTGATTTCTAGCTTCCTGGGTTGATCGTGCATGTCAAAAACTCTGAGGACTTTGAGGGGTCCGTTGATGGCAAGTGGAGTGCAGTGGAATCAAGGAAAGGAGCGTCAGCCATGAGCTTCTGGGGACGCCACCCCACAAGTAGGAAGGTGTTTTGATGCCACGGTCGGTGGAACACCTCAGACAGCTCACGTCTTTGGAGACGGTCTTGTAGGAGTCTTACTTTAAGCATAATCTGCTTCCTCATGACTGATGTTTCTGTGACCCATGATATCTGCAAAGAAAGCAGATATTACCCAGTTTCCTTATTTCCTAGAGCTCAGGAAACCATGCATTTTCTTTTTGAATGCTTCATGACACCATTTATTTTCCTACAGAGTCATGCCATCATGTAGAGTTGGGTGTTCCTCAAAGAGTTATCATCGAAGCTTCTGTTCTGCAGGTGGAGGATAGGGAAGCAGGTCCAATTCTCTTGTTTTTACTTCTAGCTTCAGGTTGTGGTCTCCCAGTGGTGCTCTCAAAGGACATCAATGCACAATTGTTTATTGAAAGAGTGCGTATCCCACATGGCCTGGGAGAGAGAGGCAAGAGGCCAGGGAGGGTGGAGAACCACCACTTGGCACATGGAATAGTCTACCTAAGCAGCCTCAACACTTGATGCTCAAGGCCCGTTGGTTGGTGTCATCTTGGTCAGAAAGGTGGGGTACCACTTGCCTCTCCCACTCTGACCCTGCCCTATATCCAAAGCAAGACGGGCTCCTGGTCTGGCGGCCCTGCCCATGTGGACAGTGCTTCCAGCGTCAGAAGCCAGGGAGCCGAGTCCTGCATCATTAGCTGCCTCTTCAGTGGGGCAGCAAGTCAGGGCTGGTCCCTAAGCTTAATCCCAAGACCAGACACGTACGACATGGTCTTCCCCATGTCTAGGATGCTGGCCTTCCATTGAATGGTGTTTCTTCCTGCTTCTGTCACCAGATGTGGTGGCCTGCGTTGCTCCCTCAATCTAAAGGTTGCTGTGACAGCAACGGAATGTCCCATCATTGGCTCACCGTGACCTCTCTAGGTTGGTTGATAAATGCCAGAGGCACAGTTATTAACGCATTTCCTTTTTTTATAAGCACTAATTTATATTCAAATACTTAATATACGAATTATAAGTATTCTTATCTACTCATCAAAGCACATGTGGAAAGTTGATCAGTCTCATTTTGAATTACCTATGTATTTGAACATAAAAACTTCTTTGGTATTCTTTTATTGAATTTTATTTTATTGTGTTGAGAACACAACATAAGATCTACTCTCTTAACAAATTTTTCAGTGCATGATATGGTATTGTTAATTATGGGCGCTATGCTTTACAGCAGATCCCTAGAATGAATTCATCTGGCATGACTGAAACTCCGTATCTGTTGACCAAAATCTCCCCTTTCCCCCTCCCAGCCCCTAGCAGTCACCACTCTACTCTCTGACTCTGAGTTTGACTATTTTAGATACGACATGTAAGCAGAATCCTGTAGTATTTGTCCTTCTGTAACTGACTTATTTCACTTCACATAATGTCCTCTGCGTTCATCTGTGTTGTCACCTATGGCAGGACTTCCTTCTTTTTTAAGCCTGCATAATATTCCATTGTAGGCATAGACCACATTTTCTTTATCTGTTCATCCATCGATAGACACTTGGGTTGTTTCCACCTCTTGGCTGTTGTGAATAAGGCTGCAATGAACATGGGGGTACAGATATCTCTTCAAGATCCTTCCTTCAAGTCTTTTGGATAAATACCCAGAAGTGGGATTGCTGGATCATATGGTAGCTCTATTTTTAGTTTTTTGAGGGTCCTCCACACTGTCTTCCACACTGACTTATTTCTGCAGGTAGCAGCTAGCCGAGAAACACAAGTTCCACTTCTGCTTCTGTCTCCCGGTGCATGCTGTGTGTACCCATACCTCTTCTCCTCTCTTTGCAAGGTGAGAACATCATGTAAAAATCAGGCATTTTTTTCATTTGGATTTTGCTTCTTCCCACACAGTATCTACACACACCTCTTATCTTTGGGAGGTCCTTTTGTATCTATCACACGTTTGAACCCCCAATTCTTTTTAAAGAAAGTAGATAAAACAAACCCACACATCCAGAGTGAATGAACACATACCTCAAAACTGTGGTTGCAAGGGACTGACCCCAGCGTGAACCAACCTAAGCCAGAAGACGGATGCCTTTGCTTCTACATCCAGTGTGCACCAAACTGAGTGCTCACTTCCCTCTCAGCAGCTGGGATAGGATCCCAGGGACCCCCAGGATGCTCGTTTCCTCTCTGTCAGGTCTCTATTTACTGCAGGTAAACTTCATCCTCCCCTCTGGGCTTCTTGTCTGCTCTACTTGCCCTGCTTTGCCTCCAGTGCTGACAAACAGCACTTTCTGTATTGAGAAACAGCACTTTCTCATTTGCATTTGGACCATCCCAGGGAAGGGGTCTGATGGCCTGGCTTGGGTTCCATGACTGACCCTGTGTTTGAACTTGGAGCAATGGGGTGTCCTGGCTGACAGCTCAGGGTGAGTGGGGGGAAGCTGCTCCCTGGGTCAAGCCAAAATGGTTGGAGATGCGTTGGGTGGACAGAACTATGAGTGTCCACCAGGCGGGGGGACCCGACAGGGAGCTTACAATCCAGTCGGGGACAGATACCGCCATTTTGCATGTGACACATGCAACATATGGGTGCCACTGGAAGACACAGTGGGAAAACTGGAAAGCAGAATGTTATTTGATGCAAGGGGTGGTTCTCAGGGCAAGACAGTACCTCCCTACAAAAGGGGGTGAACATCGGGGGATCTTGAGTCAATCGATTGTTGGATTTCTTGTGAGGTGAAGCTAGAGGAGCCTTTCCGAAGGTGATGGGCGAGATTTGAACTATTTCGGGAGATTAAGCTTGACAGCGGCATCAAGACGGCTGAGAGGAGGGGAAGCTAGCGATGTGAAACCCAGGTGGGTGGAAAATGAAGTGATTTGCACAGAAAGCGGTACCAGCCTGGACTATGAGAATGAAGATGAGGAGAAACACCGACCGGCACTGGTTGTGCACAGTGTCCATCCCTGATGACCCCTTCCATCCTTCCATCACGTCCTTACACATGCTGTTCCTAAGACATTAGCAATCAGGCTGGGGAGATGAGTCCTTCCCAGGGACATAAAGCCACGTCAGATGTACCTCAATGGATGTGTGCATAGACGCTGTGGGGCGAGACACCTAGTTTTGCCTGTGGTAGAAACATCATCATCTATCAGATGTATCTGAGCTGGATTGGAGAGGGTGAGCAGGCATTTTTGGGGTGTACACGAGGGCAAAGGCTTTCCTGGCTGAGAGGTCAACCTTGGTGTTCACCTAACCTTATTTATAGCCTACAAAATGAGGATGTCGTGGGACAAGAGGGCCAAAGGACATGGACACCATGTCTAATAGTGAGGATTCTCCAGAGAAACAGAATCAGTAGGATGTGTGATGGGAAGAAGATAGCTAGGTGAGAAAGGGTCCCATTGACATTTCACAAGGAAGTTGTTTCTAGAAGGCAGGAGTTACTTTGGAAGAAGGACAAGGAGCGTGGGTTTCGGGCTTTCTCTCTTTGTTCTCTGGGCTGGGGCTGGAAGATCCGTTTGGCTTGTCTGTGTCGTCCACTAAGTTACCTTCTCAAATTTAGCTCAAGCCTCCCCCGGTTGTAGAATTCACATTTGCCTTTTCTGGTGGTCCCCAACACTTGGTGTATTGGGACTCACCCTCTTCAAGAACCTTATTATTATTTTTATATCCCCATTGCATTAACTGAGAATGACTGAATGTTTGAATTAAGGGATGGCGGGAGAAGCCAAATACACCTTCCAAGGGACAGGTCAGAGGAACAGAGCCTTGGGGCTCCGTGAGCAGCAGTGACAAGTGGGCTCGAGCAGGGGGCTGGAGCTGGTTGTGCCCAGTCAGTGCCATGAGCATGTGGGTCGTGTAAACTGTGAATGAATGAGAATGGGTCTCTGCCAGTGGCCACCTGCTGGGTTTCGGGCCGACCCAGGCATCCATGAGTTTCCAGGAGGAACACACGGCTCATGTGCTGGTCACCTGATGAGGTGACCCAGTGGCTATTTTTATGCTCCAGGGTTTGGGAGAGAAGCCAGGCTGTGTGCCCAAAGGCAAATAAGGGCCAGCCAGACGGACGCTGCCAGACACTCGGTCACCCGCCTTCCCAGCAGCTACAAATAGAACCAGCCCCAGGATAGCTGGTGAAGGATCAGAGGGCCTACAGCCCCGTAAAGGTGAATTAAGGATATTAGGGCTGGTTCTGCTATGGCACAATGAGCAAAGAGCCAGATAAGGGCTGTGACCCCATGGGGACATGATGCTCCTATTTAGACTGTCAGGATTCTCTCCTCAGGATTGATTGTCAGGGTCTTTTGCCTACAAATAGCCATCTCCACTCACCACCATCATTTTGTAGAGGGCAAGGCTGGAGGAAGCTCTTACCAGACCTCCATGCCCACAGATCCAAACCGCACTCCAGTGTCTGTCAATGGATGATGAATGGATGAAGAAGATCTGGTCTATGCATACAATGGAATATTATGCAGCCCCGAGAAAGAAGTAAATCCTGCCATTTGTGACAACATGGATGGACCTTGAGGACATTATGCTCAGTAAAATAAGTCAGACAGAGAATGATAAATACTGTATGATCTCACTTATATGTGGAATCTAAAAAAGCCAAACTCATAGAAACAGAGAGTAGAATGATGGTTTCCAGAGGTTGGGAGAGGGGAGAATTGGGGAGATGTTGGTCTAGGGTACCAACTTCCAGTTATAAGATGAATTAGTTCTGGGGTCTAAAGTACAGCGTGGTGACTATAGTTAACAATACTGTATTGTACACTTGAAAGTTACTAAGAGAGTAGATCTTAAATGTTCTCACCACAGAAAAGAAATGGTAATTATGTGAGGTGATGGAGGTGTTGGCTAATGCTATGGTGGTCATCATTTTACAATATACAAGTGCATCAAATCAACATCTTGTACACCTTAAAGTTACACCATGTTATGTGCCAATTATATCTCAATACAGCTGGAAAAAATACTATTTTCTTTGTTCCCTTTTAGTCCCTATAGTGGATTGAATGGTGGCTCCTCCAAAAGATACGTCCACCTGGAACCTGTGAATGTGCCCTTATTTGGAAATAGGGTCTATGCAGATATAATTAAGTCAAACATCTCAAGGTGAGATCATCCTGGATTAGGGTGGCCCTAAATCCAATGACAAGTGTCCTTATCAGAGACGGAAGAGGAGAGACACAGACACAGAGGAGAAGACATGTGGAGACGGAAGCAGAGATGGGAGGGAAGTGGCCAGAATCCAAGGGACGCCTGGAGCCCCAGAAGCTGGAAGAGGTGGGAAGGACCTTCCTCTGGAGCCTCTGGAGGGAGTGCAGCCCTGCCACACCATCTTAGACTTCTGGTCTCCAGGACTGGGAGAGGATAAATATCTGTTCTTTTAAGCTGCCTAGTGTGTGGTACTTTGTTGCTGCAGCCCCAGAACACACGTCAAACCCCCTGCAAGCCTTTAAAATTTGCGGAGCCGGGGACCAGCTTGCAGCTCTGCCACGGTTGAGTTTCGTGAACATGACGGCCGAGAGTCACACGTTTCATGGCCGTCCACCTTGTGTGTCAGTAGCACTGATTGTCTGAAGAAGGCAAGACCCTGGATACCCAAGGACCCTAACTTCTCAGGACCCCCCCGATGGGAGGGCGGCAGACACGCCCTGCTTCTTCTTTGCTTCGTGAGCTCAGCACCGGCTCCACCTCATCTTACTGCCCTAGGAGGCTAACTCGGTGGCGTTCCCATGCCAGATCCTCTGTTCCTCCCTCCACAATGAAGGCAATGTCCTTGGGAGAAATCCCTCGCTCGCTCATGTCAGCTCCATATTTCTTTTCTCTCTGCTCTCTATCCCCAAAACATTTTTCACTCTTTCCCTGGGGGTCCCCCCCTCGGGCTTTCAAATCTTTGGCTTGGCTTCCTAGGATGTTTTTCCTTCCTGTCTTTGCCCTCAGCTTCCTCTGACGTGCCTGTCATCTATCGTCTCATCTCATAGACCTTTCATTGTCCCAAGCCCAGTGGACACTAACCATTTAAAGCATCTTTGAGTGACAAGAAAGGCCTGGGACATTAAATTTGCAGTCTGGGGGCTGCAGTTTGTACCGTTGGCCCGACGTGGCTGGTGTCCAGTGGGGACTCCAGTGGCCTGACCTTGAGCCCGTTATTCTCCAAGTATTGGTCATTCTCTGGAGCCTACAAGATATAATGCCCATCAGACCTCCATGCCCACAGATATGAGCTTCTAAACCACACTCAGGTGTCCATCGATGGATGAACGGATACAGAAGATATGGTCTATACATGCAATGGGTTACTGTATATATTGGTCATAGTCTGCTGTTGGTCACTCTCTGGAGCCCACAAGATGCAGTGTCCATCTAGAGTACCTGGGGATCATGTGAGAAACTACAGCCCTAGTTAGCATCCCATTGTGGAAATTACAGGAGTTGCCATTACGTGGGTGCACCAGCTTCCTGAGGGTTCTGAGCTCATGCAGCGGGTAGGGAGCAGGAGGTTTCCTGGGAGCTGCAAGGCTGAGCCCTGATCAGGATGTTCATCTGTAGCTACATAAATACACTGTTGTAGAGAACGCTTGGGTGCTGAAGGAAAACACGGAGCATACAGGGCTCATGGTCTATATCACCATGCCGCCCACATGCACACAGAGAAATTGTGATTATTACTTTAGGATGACTCCAGCTTCTTCTTGGCTCAACTGAAGGATAGCTTCTCCAAGAGAGGATACTGAATCTGTTCTACCTAAACTATATTTTATCATCATCCACTTGCTACTTGCGTCCTTTAAGGACTTGGAAAACCAACGGTGGTCTTCACCATTCTTGCATAGATCCCCATTGGGTAGTCGGTGAAGTTGCAGCCTCTGGCTTAGAAAACCTGCTTTGAGCATCACTTCTCTGCTTCTGAAGGAGAAGGAAGCTTTACTGAGCAGGCAGACCTCACATACTTGTTAAATCTTCATCAGTAAAAGAATAGCCCAAGATACAGCCATACTCCAGACCTTCATTATACATTCATGCACATCACTAATGATGTTCAGTTCCCGTTGACACTTACATTTTTATTTGTAGGTAATTTGATGTCATTATCTCCAATTAAAGACCCACCTGTGAGGCACACCTTTCCCAGACCTCAGTGCTCAAGTATCTCAAAGTCAGTTTTAAGTTTTCTTAAAATGGTCTATTTCCCTTGCCTTGAAATCAATTAGCAGCCTGCAAAACTCAACTCTCTCCTTTGGTTTGCTAAAAGTATTTTAAAAAACTAAAAGTAGATTTCGTATGAGCAACCATTTTATTTCTTTGCTTGGTTTGCTTCTTATGCACTCTGTGAATTAAAGATAATTATATCAAATTACCTAGAAATAAAAACCTAAGTGTCTCTTAGAATAGAGCAATACTACTTGAATGTGAGAATGCATAATGAAGGTTGGAAATGTGTGGCTATAATTTTGCTTCTGTGTTTTTTTTTTTTTTTTTTTTTTTAATATAGAGGGAGCAATGAGGTGTTTATTTTAGGGGATATGGGTTCTGATGATCATGGTTTGAAAAATCACCTTAGTTACTCGATAGCCTGTTAATAGACTGCAGTAAAATGGAAATAACCCTGTTAATATTGAATACAGAAATGTTATAAAATCAGTAGGTATGATCGAAAACACTGTGACTTTAAAATTATGTTTGGCATACTTTCATGTAATGAGAATTCTCTGACAATACAAGTTAATAGCCACAAATTGCAGACCAACTCCCAGGGCAGGGAGACCACAGAGGAACATCCTCTATTTATTATGGATGCTGGGAGTTCTCCCATCCCCTGCCTCATTTCTGCAAGAGGCCATGACAGTCACAGGAAAGTCGTGGCTTGGGGCAACATTGTTTTAAAATATAGGCACACCTCATTTTATCGTACTTTACAGACACTGCATTTTTTACAAGACCTTCCACCATCAGAAAGATTTCAACTTGCTGAAGGCTCAGACGATGGTTAGCATCTTTTAGCAATAAAGTATTTTTAATCAAGGCAGGTACATTGTTTTTTTTAGACATAATGCTATTGCACACTTAATAGACTACAGTATAGTGTAAACGCAACTTTTACATGGACTAGGAAACCAAAAAATTCGTGTGACTCACTTTACTGTGATATTCATTTTATTGCAGTGGTCTGGAACGGAACTGGCAATATCTCCGAGGTCTGGCTGTATAGAATTTGTTGTTATTCGGGGATAGCGAGGCCAACAGATCAGGAAATGACTACCATTGAAAAGATTTTGTCCCTCGCAGTTCCCAAGAGGAGAGGGCATGCCACATGCCATGCAGGGCCACAGGAGGAAGCACCAGGGTTGGTCAGAGGCAGAGGGAAGTGGGGGAGGTAGACAAGAGCCTTTCTTGTGGTTCCTGCAGGAAGGAACAGGTGAGGCAGTGTGAACAGGCTTAGAATTGGCCAGTTTGAATAATTTCACCAGCTCTGGGGCATGGGACTGCCCCTAGCTGTCTGGTACTTGGTCCTGGAGAGATTAGGGCAGGTGAGTGGTGGCCTGGAGTGTGAGATCTCCTTAGAGGAGGGGATTGCGGTGTGGACTCTGGATTCGTTGGTTTGCATATGAGAAGCGTGTTCACAAGCTAGTTATTTATTATCTATAGGAATTGGCTAGCCCTAGGAGGGGGCAGTCCCTCCATGGTTAGCAAGACCTCGGATGTCAAAGCATCAGAAATACAGAAAATAAAAGACAGCATTAACACAAAGGTGGGGACATTGGAGATGATGAGAAGCCAATGGATCTGGGATATATTTTGAATTTTCCAATTGAATGTAGAGCATGAGGGAAATTGAAAGAACCTAGGATGATGCTATGGCTTTTGTTCTAAGAAGCTGGAAGGATGAAGGGTACGTTTACTGAAATGGTGGGCATATCTGAGGAAGGAAGGGTCCACAGAAAGTTGTTTGAAATGCAGGACCAAAGACTAGAGAGACCCAGCATGAACAGATAGTCGTGTCTTCAGTTAAGGATGTATTAGTTTCTTAGGGCTACTGTAACAAGTCACAGCAAACTTGGTGGCTGACAGCAACAGGAATTCATCCTCCCCCAGTCCTGGAGGCCAGACGTCTGAGATGAATGGATCACAGGGCTGTGCTCCCTCCAGAGGCTCCAGAGGAGGGTCCTTCCTGCTTCTTCCAGCTTCCAGGGCCCCAGGCGTCCCTGGGCTGGTGGTCGCCTCCCTCCATCTCTGCCTCCGTCTCCACGTGGCTTCTCCTCTGTGTCTGTGTCTCTCTCCTTTCTCTTACAAGGACACCAGTCATTGGATCCCAAGGGTAAGAACCATTTCCTAGAACTGGCTCCCATGTTACTCCAGAGTCATTGGGAGCCTCGATGAGCTGATGACACCTGTCACATGTCCTGTCATTGTTCTGCTGGAAGAATCTAAGAGCAGTTAGCACCACCATCCACTCTTTCTCGACCAGCCTCCCAGCCAGAGTGGAACCACCCAAGATCCAGACCAGAGTCAGAACACAGGACACCTGGTGGCATTCAGTGAGGATGTGGAGGGCAACAGAGGTGATGGGTCCCATCTTCCTCCATGTCCAGTGTGGACACAAGTGGAGGGACAGCCAGAGTTCACAACAGAGGCAACTGCATGTCTTGGGATGTGGTCTCATCTGGTGGCTCTCAGTGTGACACCCCTGGACCAGCCATATTTGCATCCCCTGGGAACTCCTTAGATATACCACTTCTCAGGCCCCACTCCAGACCTGTGGAGTGAGAAACTCTGAGCCCTCCACAATCTGAATTTCCACAAGCCCTCCAGGTGACCCAGTACACCCCACAGTTTGAGGACCCCCAGTCTGCTCCATCCATGTGTTTCTCCAGGGAGAAAAGAATGTCTGTTGACTGTACTTTGGGTCCACCTGAGACTTTGCCTATAGGCAACTTTATAAATTATTCCAACAGAAAATGAAACGCTGGTCTGAACCCCCAGGCACATGTGCAAAACGAGTACACTACAGAAGGGAGTTCCTTCCTCATTTCTCATTCTCATTCTCTGGTGATACAATCTGCTTTTGTTTATTCAAAGGCAATTAACCTTGTTGCTCCATAGGTGTCACCACAATGTCTGACATAATAAGGATGCACTGCCCATGACAAAATGATTTTTATAAAGAAAACCCGCAGGGGATTTCAGGGCAGGGAGAGAATGACTAAGGCTCGGCGCCTCCTGAAGATTAAACTCTCCCACTGAGCAATGGAAAAGGCATCTAAGGCAGAGAACACTGACAGCAGAGCAGCGAGGGAAGATTTCATGTGAAAAAGAAGACCTCAGCACAACGTTAAAAACATTGTATTCTGTGACTCAGAGCTACTGCGAGGGACCTGCAAATGATTCCTTGACTGATGTCACCTAAGTAAATAATAATAGAGCCAATCTAGGAAGGACTAGGGGTGAGTACATGAAGGTGCAAGGATCAAGTTAAATATTGATGGGCTGAACATCCTTATCTAAAAACATGGCGCCACATTAAGAAATTAAAGCCAAAGAAACTATTTCTCACAAAAAGTCTGCTTAAATCCAGTGCAAATCTCGGCGTGGTTTACGACGGCCGTTCTTGATCCGTGGCAGGACTTCTGGTTGTCCAGAATGTTTCAGGAGTGGTATGCATGTGAGCACATTCTCAGGGAAGGTGTGTGGGAAAGGACTAACTTTGCCAAGACTAACTGTTGCCCCTGGCTCCTGGGAGGTCACATGACCTCTGAGCCCTTGGTCTGTGCTGCTTGATTGGAGTGTCTTGGTTGACCTGGGGGTCTTGGGACGTGTCCAATAGCCTTTGTTAACAATGCGATGTATGGTGGAGACCTTGGGCCATGTGGTATCAGCTTGACCTCTGGAAGAACTGGAGGCTAAGGTTTGCCATGCAGGTGGTCGGCCATGCATACATGACCGACCCCAATAAAAACCCTGGACATCAGAGCTCAGGTGAGCTTCCATGGTTGGCCATGCTCCATGAGTGTTGTCAGACGTGGTTACCGGGAGAATTAAGCACCGTCCACAATCCACTGTAATAACAATGGCAGTGGCATAGAAAAGCGTCTTCTTGCATTTTTGAACGGTCATCCTCCTGGCCAAATCAGATGAAAATTGAAGTCCTTTCTGCCCCACCACCATTTTGGTTATTGGAAAGAAAACTTATTATTGAATATTCTTGCCAGAATTCAAAGGAGGAAAAGCCAAGTATCTTTGTCAAATGCCTGAAACCGAGACTCTGGTTAGCTGGGCTGGATGGGCGTGGGCTGTTCCCAGGTGGTGCTCATGCCCCAGAGAGAGGTGGCTAGGTACCAAATGCAAGTCATATTTCACATGCACAGTATCATCGTTTCTTCTTTGCCCATGTGTGAAACTATGTTTGGTGTGATGTGTTGGCCCGGAATCGTGGCTGGCACAGGGCGGCTAATCCTCACACGCTGTCACCCAGCCAATGGCTAATTTGTCCAATTAGCAACCTAATTTTGAAAGCGTTATGAAAATATCACTGCACATGCTATGTTGCTTTTGCCTGTCTCCCCCCTTCCTGATAGATTTCTCCAGAATAATTTTTACTCAGCGTCTCTCCTTCCTCATGAGCTACTCACTGCCCGGGGGCTCGTTATAGCTGTTCAGTCCATCAGTCTGCTCTTCTACACTTTTGCAACATCTTCTTTGTCACCTCTCCTGATGGTCCATCGTCCTCCTAGATAATAAAAACAGGGCTTGCAGAATGAATGAAGTAGTTATGGAGGACTTAGTATATGTCGGGCATTATGCTAAGAACTTTGCTTATCTTCTCCATACAACATCCCAAAGATAGGTGGGATTCTTAGCTCCATTTCACAGATGAGAGAACGAAGGCTTTTCCAGGTCTAGGGTCACAGCGACCAAGTGTGGGAGCCTGGAATCCAACCCACTGCTGGACCTCTCCCAAGCCTCTCCTCCCATCTTCCAAGCCCTGTTGTCCCCTCAGGCATCACCTTGGGTTCCTTCTGTGGCATCTCTTCCTCCTCCTCCTCCATAAGCGTCCAACATCTTAGAATGCCCTGTACCACGCTCTTCCCTCCTTCCTCTCATTCACACCCAGGACTTCCCATATTTCCTCTCTGTCGTTGACTTCCACATCTACACTTCTGGAATCAAAATGGCGCTCTCTTAGGTCATTGTGTGCAAACTGCCTCTTGCCCTTGGATTGTTCTGCCTTTTGTATCCGTTGTGGTTGGTTGTGCGCATGGTATCAACCAGAGCGTTTTCTCTGTGAGGAGGGCAGCCATCGTGAGCTGGTTGCCGTGTGGTGCATAGATTACCGAGGGTGGTTTTTATATAAGGTAGGTGTGAGGCATTCACTTGGTGGATTATAAGAAAAGCAGCCCAGGAAAACAAAACTAAAGGAAGCTTCTTTGAGGTCTAAATTTGAAGATCATATTAATGTCCTTAAAAGAGTTAAATGTCCAGAATTGGTTTTACTATACTCTGTTTGTATAACAAAGGAATGATGGTATCATACAATTGGCACTTTATAGGTTTACTTTTCCAATGATGCGAACAGCAGACATGAGAGACAGTCAAGGCAGGCTGGGCTGAGTCCAGTTTTCAGTAGATTCCCCATCCCAAAGTAGTTTTCCAAAGGTGAGGAGTGCGGACGTTCATCCACCCATCCATCCTGGTCATTGTTGGTGACTGTGATGAGCCAAGCAAGGTGTCCACAGCCTTAGCCCACAGCCAGTGCTTCTGGTGCTGCTCTGAACTGAACTTCCAGCAGCATCCTTGTCCTCACCACCATCATGTTGGCCATGGGTTCAGCTTTGGACACTCAGGTCTGCCTCAATGCTGCTGGAACAGGAGAGCTGGGGGGAGACCAATATGGCGCTTGGGCCACCAGACCCAAAGGCATCATGGGAACTGCAATTCATGGCACCTCTTCAATGAAATGATTTCTGGATTCCTCAAACAAAGCCTTCTCAGGGAGAAGTGGTCCTTTGAGTAGACCGTCGTCATGAGCTATTAGAACATAGCAGAGGGGCCGGCCCCGTGGCTTAGCGGTTAAGTGTGCGCGCTCCGCTGCCTGCGGCCCGGGTTTGGAACCCCGGGCGCGCACCGACACACCGCTTCTCCGGCCATGCTGAGGCCGCGTCCCACATACAGCAACTAGAAGGATGTGCAGCTATGACAGACAACTATCTACTGGGGCTTTGGGGGAAAAATAAATAAATAAAATCTTTAAAAAAAAAAAAAAAAGAACATAGCAGAGGCGGTTCAGGTGCCTGTGAGTAACCACCATATGTTACTTATGTAGAGCCTCAATGCCTCGTATGTTCTCCTGGCGTAAATTTGGGGTTCCATAAATACCTGGGAGCAAAATGCAGGAGCTCTGTTGGAAGAATGCAGTGCATCTCTTGTTTTCTTTCCTCATTAGAGAGCGAGGGAAGAGAAGTGGAGAACATGTCTTGCTTGACATCCTTTAGTGGAACTCATCTTCCATGGTGCAAACATTACCATCACTCATATGGCTTTAATGCTTTGCAGTAACCACCCGAAGGTCACAAAAAGCTAACACTCCTCTGGGAACACAACAGTTGTTGAGGTTCCTCATGACACCACCTAAAGATTTTGAGTCTGAAAATCCGTTTTGATAGGATTTGAACCCATCCAAACATGTTTCCCAGAGTCGTGACCCCAGGAGACATGAGACGACGTTTATTCTGACTTTTGGTTTTTTGAAGTGTGCCCCTGAAAGTCGACACCGTGGATGGCTGTGGCAGCACCTACGTACATAGTCAGAGTTGGTCACCACGAGGCCCCTTCATGGATCATCATTAGCTTTGAATTAGAAGCAGGTGCAGAAGCGGGTTCTAAAGATAAATGAGATAAATGCCAGGAGCAAGCCATGCCATGTTGGCACACAGCCTCCCTGCTCGAGAGATCCATGACCCAGAGAGGCAGGAAGACGATGCTCAGCACTTTATCGAGTTTGGCACATCCAGGGTTACTTAACCCTACAACTTGACTGAGATTTAAAAACAACACTGATAGCTTCTGTGCCGTGTCAGCAGAACGGCCTCAAGACCTGACATCCACACGGTCCTGGATTTGTGACATGGCCATAAATTTGGGACCAGAGTATATCCTCATGTCACAGTGATGGAAGCTCTTATAACAATAAGTGTTTGAAGTGATTACAGCACTTCCGTGCTGGGATGGCCAAAGAGCTTTGTGGGCGATGACAATCAGGTTTAGTGTCATGGCTAATGTTTATGGATCCCTTGATAAATTGCACATACCGCCCTGAGTTCTTGGCACACTGTGGCATTAACAGCTCATGCCAGCCCTAAAAGAAGAAGGTGTTATTATCTTGCCTTGCAGATGAGAATCCCTGCTATGGGATGAATGTTTGTCCCTCCAAAATTCATGTGTGGAAGCCCTAACCCCCAGTGGGATGGTATTAGGAAGTAGAGCCTTTGGGAGGTAATTAGGGTTAGATGAGGTCATGAGAGTGGGACCTCCAAGATGGGATTAGTGTCCTTAGAAGAGGAAGAGACACCAGAGTTCTCTCTCTCTCCACCATGTGAGGACATACCAAGATGGTGGCCATCCACAAGCCAGGCATCGGGTTCTCACCAGAACCCAACCCTGTTGACGCCCTGATCTCAGATTTCCATCCTCCAGAACTGAGAGAAAATAAATCTCTGATGTTTAAGCTTCCCAGTCTGTGATACTTGGTAATGGCAGCCCGGGCTGACTGATACAACCCCAAAGCTCAAAAGAGGTCCAGGGACCTGGGCAAAGAACCCAACCAACAAGTGCCTTGGAGGTAGAATGGGAGTCAGGTGACCAAGATCCAAAGCCACTGAACGATGGAGTTATTCTGCCCCATGTTGATGAACCACATCCTTCAGGAAAGAAGTACCTGAATTTGGATTTGTGCATGTGAGAACCTCCATGGATGATCTGGAACCCAGTGAAGGGAGAGCCCTTGCTGATGATGCCCCCTCTCCAACATTAGCATTTACAATTCTCCAACCAGAGATGAGGAACCTCACAGGAGACCAAGACCAGGAAGAAGCATCTCCATAAATCAGAGACGAGTGTGTTTTCTTCTAGTTGATAGTTATGAATTTCAGAAATAGGAGTCTTCTAATGTCTGCTCTGGTGCATAAAGAGCTTGGAAGCTGTCACCCCTGTCCTCACAACAAGAAAAAAGCTGAAGAGACTGAAAATCAACAACTCTTCCTAGATCCCTCAGAGAACTGAGATCACAGGGCACACTGGTGCCCTAAAAACTAGAGATACAGGTGGATACAGAGAATCGTAATTTACCATCAGCAGAAGCTCCAAATGGAGCCAGCAAATGGTGGGATCACTTACAGGTAACTGATGGACTTCTGGAGGCGGAGTGTGGACCAGTCTGAGAATTTAAAATTCCCAGGACCCAGTTTTATCAGAGGGAATGGGGCTGCACTTTTGAGAGTTTTACCTGTAGAAGCCCCCCACCCCGGTTCTAATGGTGAAGATTGGAGAAATAGCGCCTCCTGCAGGGGGAGGGGAAAAGGAACCATTTTGGAATTCACCCAGAGAATTCCTCCTTTTCTCCTCCTTCCCCCAAGGGAAACTATTTCACTGTGCCTAACAAACCTAGGGGGAAGGAAGCACTCAATTCCAGCCCCCTCTATCCTTCCTGAATTTGAAAAATACTTTGGGTGAACAAGGGTGATGGCGTTGGCTCAACAGTTCCAGCCAGGTGCTAACAAAGCCGTATTGGTGACCTGTGTGGTCCAGGTAGCATTGCCTTGTTCTCAGGCTACTGGATCTCCTGGTCACCCTGCCCAGAAGTCCTCAGAGTGTGGGTCACTGGTCCCAAGGATGACCAAGCCAGGCCATCTAGTTGGAGGAACCCAAGTGTGGAACACTCTCAGCACAGGTAACATGAAACTCACAGTCGACAGGCATTATGGGCTAATTATGTACCCCAGAATTCACATATTGCAGTCCTCGCCCCCAGGACCTCAGAATGTGGCTGTATGTGGAGATGGGTCTTTAAAGAGGTGATGAAAGTAGAATGAGGTCATTAGGGTGGGTCCTGACCCAATAGGACTGGGATCCTTATGAGAAGAGGAGATGAGGACACAGACACGCACAGAGGGACGACCATGTGAGGACACGGGGAGAAGACGACGTCTACATGCCAAGGAGAGAGGCCTCAGGAGGAACCAGCCCTGCCCAGACCCGGATCTCAGATTCCAGCCTCCAGAACTGGGAGAAATAAATGTCTGTTGTTTAAGCCACCCTGTCTGGGGTACTTTGTTATTTCAGCCTAAGCAGCCTATATAAATAAAACAAGAAATCCCCAACAGCATCTTTAGCTGAAGGACACTGTTGCTATAATTACCACTATTTGAGTACCTTAAAAATGGCAAGAATAAAGAAATTCGGATAGGCTGAAGGCAGAAAGAAACGACTCATGAAAAAGCTGGGTGGATTGAACCAAATATTATGACAAATGAGAACATTTTAATTGTGTACCTTAAAAAAGTTGGCAGATCCTTATAAAATAAGGACTTCATTGAAATTAATTTCTAAAATGATAACCCAGGACATTTTTTTTCCTTAAACGGGAGAATACTTTTTTTAAACACATTGCATATTGTTGGCTGTTTGGGTCTGAGACCAAGGAAGGGACCGTGCAATCTCTTTTTTTTTTTCCTTACCTGTCTGTTGGTCTGCAGGGAGATGTCATCTCCATCTTCCTAGGTTTTTCATTATACAAATACTTGAAAATACAGTCCAAAACAAAGGGCGGTCGCTGCCTCACAGGCAGAAACATGAGAGACCCACGGAGCATTTTGTCCCAACACAACGAATCTGCCCATTTATAGAGCCAACCTCACCGAGGATGGGCAAGTCTATTCTTGCTGTGTTGCTGTCTCAAGTTCACGTACATTCCAGCTGCTTACTTTCTCAGTCGAAGATTCCAGTTTACCTCCTCCTCCCAGGCAGGCAGATCTCTTGATTTTATGAACTTCTTAGAGAGCCTCATTTCAAGGCTGATGGGCAGATGTCAGAAGATCAGGTGCTAGAGTTCTTAGTATTTCTGGAGTCTTCAGTTCAAGGTTTATTCTAGGCAGATCACATAGTTATTTTAACGTCCTGATAAAATTTTTTTGCTATTCCAAATATTCATAAAACTACAGAAATCATATACATCCTTTGGTGTTTCAAATGTTCGTGACACGACACTATAAAAGCGTTCAGGTTAGCTAATATTCTTGTTATTTTGTCTTATTGCTGCATTAATCTAAGAGAATATTAAAGCAATGCTTATATTATTCAAGATATTTTAAGGACATGACTGTGCTCTGAAAGATTATATAAAAGCACACATCTCAGCCTGGGGTTCTGTGTTCTGCATGGCACAGAAGGGGTGCATGCTGCTTAGGACCTTCTGCATAGCTTGCAGCAAAGCGTACATTAGTCACATTGCTCTGGACTTTGCTATCATCTATGGCAATGTCTCAGTTGTGTTATACAGAAGGAAACTGTTTCTTGAAAACAAGAAAAATATAAAAGACTCATAAAAGACATCATCTGTGTCAAAGAAGTCCACTGTCGGGCAGAAATGCAATCATTTGGAGAAAAACAAAACACATTTTGTGTCTTGATGCTGCATGTTCTTTGGGAAGGTTTAGAAGCCTTGACGAACAGGTTCTGCCAAATCTTAATGTGTTCTTGACGACCATGGAAGGGAAATGATGCAGAAAATCGATGTGGCACCACAACCAAATGATAGTCATTACCGTGCAGATGTGGGGACCTCATTCCCAGAGCTCAGCATCAGGCCCCGGGGCCTGCTGCTGATGGAGGGAGGGCAAGCCATTTTCCTCAGGATGAGGAATGCAGTAATTCCCGAAAGGGACAAAAAAAATTGGGATCTTTTCATCTTTCCCTTCATGACACGCATAACAGATTAAGAGGCGGTAAGTGTTGGAAGCAAGTGCTCATTTCAGTTCACCTCCTTCAAGAAATATTTTATAAAATAAAATAAAATAAAATAAAATAAAATAAAATAAAATAAAATGGAGCACTGGGCACCATGATTGCTGTTTGCTTGCATGTCGGTGGAGTGGGGATATAGCAGAAAACAAAGCAAAAAACCCCGAAATGTTTCCTTTTCTTAGATAATGCAAAAACATGAAGACCTATTATTGAAACTATTCTCTCCTCCTGTTTTTAAGCCTGAGGACTTTCTAAAAGTGCAACTGTGGTAAACCATAGATGATATTGATGAAGGTGGCGAATTCTGCAGTTTCCCATGGTGCCGAAAGAATTTTAAAAATACTGAGATATTTAGAATGTTTCATTCTCTCTCCTATCTCAAACTTGAGCATAACTCCTAGGGCAAATCAACTCATTTAGGGGTTCCAGAGTATGGATTTTTTTCAGGGGAGCTTATTTAAGGAAAAGAAGGTAGGCAGAATGATAAGGTGAAATGTGAATGTGTTAACGGGAAGCTAGGTATACGTTTCACACACCAGAATCTGCAGACAGTGACTGAAATGGGAATATTGTATGGAACTGGGGATAGAGTGGCCACCTGCATTGAGTAGCACCAGGTCATTGCTTAGGAATGAGATTGAGCAGCCATATGCATTGGGCAGTGCCAACTCATTGAATGGGACTGGGATAGAGCCAGCATATGCACTGGGCAGTACCAAATCATTCAATGGGACTGGGATAGAGCCACCATATGCACTGGGCAGTACCAAATCATTGAATGGGAGTGGGATAGAACTACCATATGCATTGGGAAGTTCCAAGTCATTGAATGGGAGTGGGATTGAGCCACCGTATGCATTGAGCAGTGCCAAGTCATTGAATGCGAGTGGGATTGAGGCACCATATACATTGAGCAGTGCCAAGTCATTGAATGGGAGCGGGATAGAGCCGCCAGATGCATTAGACAGTACTAAGTCGTTGAATTGGAGTGGGATAGAGCTGCCATATGGCTTGAGCAGTGCCAAGTCTTTGAATGGGAGTGGAATAGAGCTGCCATATGTATTGAACAGTACCAAGTCATTGAATGGGAAAGAGAGTAGAACCACCACACGCATTGAGAAGTCCCAAGTAGTATGGATCCTGGCACACAATCACAGGCAGAGGAAGTGGAAGCGTTACAAGCTTCTTATCCTATTTATAACAGAATTCAGTGAGCAGGAGGGTAAAGAAACAACTGGTCACCCCACAAAGGAGAGTTCAGTGAATGCCATCATGCCTGTGATGCAGCTTCTCATCAAACCAATAATTCCCTTTTTAAGTATTTGGGAGATTTCATGAATGGATCTTCAACCAAAAAGGTAGTTTTTACTCTGACCATTCAGCATTAGCAAGAGCATATTTTGCACGCTCACATTTATGGTAATAAATGGCGACCACACAATGGCAGCTACACTCCAGGTTGGTTGGCATACATACCTACTTTAGACATCGATAATGTAGCTTTGTCTTCCCCCTGACTCCCTCCAGAGCAAAGAATAAAACCAAGAGGGAGGATCTCCTGGTGGAGATATGCAGATGGAACCCCAAATAAAGGAGCCTTGATGCCCAACCTCTCTGTGATAGGCATTATACAAAGGCAGCCTCAAGATTCCTAATTCCCCCTAATGTACACCAATTTACATGGCTTGTATAATCCCTTCCCTTTGAGTGTAGGTGGGGCCTGGGAACGTGATGGGTTGGCACTCTTGTGATTAAGTTATGCTGTATGGCAAAGGTGAAGGGACTTTGCAGATGTAATTAAGGTCCCAAATCAGGTAACGTTGAGTTAATCAAAAGAGAGGTCATCCTGGGTGGGCCTGACCTAAACAGGTGACTCCTTAAAAGAGACTTGAAACAGCAGCAGAAATTCTCCTGCTGGCTTAGGGGAAGCAGACTGCCCTGTTGTGAGAGAGCCATGTGGCAAGCAGCTGAGAGTGGCCCCTTAAAGCTGGAGCCACCCTTGGCTGACAGCCAGAAGGAAAATGAGACCTCAGTCCTACAGCTGCAGGGACTAAATTTCACCTACAACCTGAATGAGCCTGGAATAGGATCCTGAGTTACACATATGACCCCAGCCCTGTCTGACGCCTTGGTTTCAGCTTTGTGGGATGCTGAACAGAGGACCCAGCTCACCCCCACCCAGCCTTCTGACTTTGGATAAATACCCAGTACTGGGATAGCTGGATCATGTGGTATTTCTATTTTTAGTTTTTCGAGAAATCTCCATACTGTTTTCCATAGTGGCTGCACCAGTTTGCATTCCCATCAGCAGTCTATGAGAGTTCCCTTCTCTCCAACACTTGTTATTTCTTGTCTTGTTAATTATAGCCATTCTGATGGATGTGAGGTGATATCTCATTGTAGTTTT
Organism: Rhinoceros unicornis; assembly: GCA_028646465.1. Taxonomy (NCBI): domain Eukaryota; kingdom Metazoa; phylum Chordata; class Mammalia; order Perissodactyla; family Rhinocerotidae; genus Rhinoceros; species Rhinoceros unicornis. The sequence goes on along the minus strand of CM053558.1, from coordinate 97,790,716 downwards.
GATTTGCATTTCCCTAATTATTCGTGATAGACAATGGAATACTACTGAGCCATAAAAAAGACAAAATTGTCCCATTTGCAACGACATGGATGGACCTTGAGGGTGTGATGTTAAGTGAAATAAGCCAGACAGAGAAAGACAAACACTGTATGATTCCACTCATATGTGGAAGATAAACAAAAACATAGATAAGGAGAACAGATTACTGGTTACCAGAGGGGAGAGGGGGTAAGGAGAGGGTGAAAGGGGTAAAGGGGCACATATGTATGGTGATGGATAAAAATTAGACTATTGGTGATGAGCACAGTGCAATCTGTACAGAAACTGATATATAATAAGGTGCATCTGAAATTACACAATGTTATAAGCCAATATGACCTCAATAATTAAATAAATATAAAGACAAGTGTACAATGTGATGATTTCATAAACGTCTACATTGCGAAATGGTTACCACCTTCACTTTAGTTAACATCTCCTTCACCTCACATAGTTATCATTTTGTCTGTGTCATGAGAATATGAAAGCTCTCTTCTCTTAGGAAATTTAAAGTATATAATAGAATATTATTAACTAGGGTCACTGTGCTGTACATTACATCCCGAGAACTTATTCCTCTTATAACTGGAAGTTGGTACCCTTGGACCAACATGTTCCCATTTCCTTTTCCCCCCAGACCCTGGAAGCCCCCTTTTTACTCTCTGCTTTTGTGAGTTCAACATTTTCAGATTCCACATATAAGTGAAATCACATAGTATTTGTCTTTTTTTATCTGGCTTATTTCACTTAGCATAATGCCCTCAAGATCCATGTGTGTTGTCACAAATGGCAGGATTTATTTTTTTCTCGTGGCTGTGTAATATTCCATTGTGTGTATAGACCACATCCTTATCCATTCATCCATTGATGGACACTTAGGCTGTTTCCATATCTTGGCTATTGTAAATAATGCTGCAGTAAACGTGGGGGTGCAGATATCTCTTTGAGATCCTCATTCCATTTCCTTTGGATAAATACCCAGAAGTGGGATTGCCGGATCACATGGTAGTTCTATTTTTAAGTTTTTGAGGAACCCCCATCCTGTTTTCCATAGTGGCTGCACCAATTTACATCCCCACCAGCAGTGCACGAGGGTTCCCTTTTCTCCACGTCCTCACCAGCATTTATTATCTCTTGTCTTTTGATAACAGCCGTTCTAACAGGTGTGAGGTCACACCTCATTGTGGTTTGATTTGCATTTCCCTGATGATTAGTTAGGTAAGCACTTAAATGTGGTCCCAGGAGGAAACTGCTTCTTAGGAATTAAGTCTTAAAAGGTACCCGGTGCTGGCTACCAGGCATGCAAGCTTGCTAACTTCATTTTGATGTTCTAATACATAAGCAATGGGGAACATCCCCACTACACCGATGCTAATTAAGAACCTGTGATTATTTGGGCTGAACTCAAGTTTGCTTTCAGCCCAGCCCTGTGGGTGGATAAAGTAAATAGGACCCCCAGGAGGACCATTTCCTTCCTCAGAGAAAGAATTGTTTTCAAGCTCTTTAGAAGTCTGTTTCCATCCAACACACTGACATCTTGCAACTGGCTGGCTCAATAAGTTAATTCAAAGGCATTATTTTTTTCTTTTAATTTAAAGTGCTTTTGGGGCATCTGCTGTCTGTCTTGGGGTAGATCAAGGATGTTCTCATTTTCATTCAGCTTTCCTAATATTCTTGGGAGTCATAAAAATTTTAATACTCTGTAATCTGAACATTTCACAAATTTCACCAAACTTTTGTACCAAAGCTTATTACTTACATTGCCGTTGTTGGCTTTTTTGGGGTAGTTTTGTTGTTTTATACTTGAGCAACTTGGGTTTGCATTTACAATGCCATCTGGGGATGGCTTGGTGCTTTGGGTATCTCCAAAGAGAGAGAAAAAGGCAAACGGGGAAACCTAAAAAAATGGATCTCCCTGGAGGTGGCGTGAACACGTTTGTCTGGACAATCTCTCCCAGGGGGGAGGGTCCATGTCATCTGAGGACTGGGGCTTTTCTTGGTAAGAATGAGTTGATGCTTAAGTGAGCACGGAAGGAGACAGGATTGTGCTCTCCGGCTGGTGATTCGAAGACAACATCCCATCTCTAAGACATCTTTGGTTAAGAAAAGGGAATATTGTAATGGGAACCATGAGAACAGTACATTGAAAGTTGTGAAACAAGTGGCTATAATCTCCAGATAGTACAGTGGAATTTTGTAGACGCGGATTAGGGGAATAAGCTGGATCCATGAGCAGGTGAATTAGAACCTGCAGCCGCCCCTGCCCGGCTGTGCCCACGAGGACGGCCGGCCATCGCACGCCAAGCTGGGCCTCGGGGACCAAGTGACCAGGGCCCCAGGGCCTCGGATGCTGGCCGGCCGTACAGGTGTGTCGTGATGGTCTGATCCTTTTAGGAGTACCAGTCAAAGAGAGTGCTTCAGAAAATAAAATGCCTCCCTGGTGTGGAGTAACAGCCATCAGAAAGAAAGAAAGCTGTGCAGTGTTTTTAGAACGCCGAGTTCATTCTCCGAGATGCCTGCCGTGGGAGAGAGGCCACATGGGATCATAGCCCAGGGAAGGCAGCCCCATGGAGGGGCGCCTGGGGAAGGAAGTCTCCACGCAGTGGATTCCAGGTGGAGGTCGGGGTCCCGAAGCAGAGCCCCCTCAAGATGCTGTCTGAGCACAGCCTTCTGTTCCAGGAAAACTACCTAACTCGAGACGCCGCCCAGAAATACATCCCAAGTGTTTGGGAGGGATAGAGGGGCACTCAGAATCCACAAAATGAAAACAAACAGGATCATTCATTTATTGAATTTTCTCACTCCATGCCAGGGGTCTCTTTCTGGCTCTCTCTCTATCTCTTTGTCTGTCTCTTCCTCTCTTTCTCTCTCTGACTCTCTGTCTCAGTCTCTGTTTATCTCTCTGCCTCTCTCTGTCTCTGTCTCTGTCTCTCCGTCTCTGTCTCTATCCCTCTCTCTGTCACACACACATACACACACACACACACACACACACACACAGAACCCTCTCCCTCATCTCCTTCCACACCTAGTTTTAGGGGCAGGCTCATATCTGCTTCATACAGAGAGAATAGGAGTTCAGGTCTCCACACAGTTGTTCAATATGTTCATAATGGCCAAGAGATACATATATTTCACCTGCATTTTTGAAACTAGAGATAGATAGGAAAATGTGACAGGTGTACAGTCATAACTAAAGTACTCTGCTTCTGGGAAAATCCCGGTAGCTTGGGGGTCCGTATTGCTTCCCTCTGGAGTGAAGAGAGGGCTGGTCCTCTGACAGGTGCATCCTTGCTCGAGGATTTGCATGAAGGAGATCAGCCACTGGCAGCTTGCAGAATTTGACTGTTATGTAGCAGAACAGCTCTTGCTTCCCCCACATACAGGAAATTTCTGGCAGTTTCTGTTTCCCGTCAGGAGCCAGAGGGGCGGACATCCAGGGACCTGCTGACTTGTGGTCGGGGGACGTGTATGGTGTTGGAAGAGGTTTGAGAGTGATCCTCTCTTTCAGCTGAACCTCCTCCCCACCAGCAATGCCTCTCAGCCTTTCGGGGTCTTGATGGTCCTAAAATTACCCCCGTTAGGTTACCAGGTCCACTGGGACCTGACTCGGGGGTAGTGGTCATGGTGAGACTTACAGTGTCAATTCTGGGAGCTCTTTCGTGGTGGAAAACATCTCTGAACAGATAGCCCCCCTAAAAATTATCTCGTGTTTTTTCCTAGCGTTAAGCACACTTTCTTATGTTTATCCCAGTGGAAGTTCTTAATTTACATTTCTGTTTATGATTTTTTCACCTGTACGTATAGATGTTCGGGGTCAAGTGGTCCCTACTCCTCCCCTCCCCTCCTGGTGCTCTCTCTCTGCGGATTTTTGTATCAGAACAATGCAAACTTTCTAAAATGAATCAACTCAGCCTTTTTTCACCCGTGTTCTGAGTCTGTCAGTGGAGGTGGGATTGTCTGTTCTTTGAAAGCCTGAAAGAATTGGTTAAAAATATTCTGGGCATCCTCCTGTCTTTTCTGCATGCCATTCTCTCGTAATTTTTCTATTTCTCCCATATTCCTTGGTCTCATTAGTCCTGATTTCCTTGATTAGATTGTAATAATCAGTGTTTTTCTCAGGAAAGAATTCATTTCCTTGAGATTTTCATGTATTAGTTATAAATTTAACATATTATTAATCTATAGCCATGTGCTGCATAATGCCATTTTGGTCCATGATGGATGGCATGTACAATGGTGGTCCCATAAGATTAGTACGATATCATCCAGATCTGTAGTAGGCTATACCATCTAGGTTTGCATAAGTACACTCTGTGATGTTCACACAATGACAAAATCGCCTAACAATGCATTTCTCAGAACACATCCCCATCATTAAGCGGCGCGTGACTGTAGTTAGAATTACAAACCTATAATTTCCAAATCTTCTTCACTCCATAGACACGTTCCTATTTGTAAATTTGCATCTTCAGCCTTGTCAGATTTATTATTCACAGCTGTCTCTGGGCCCCTTTTTCTTTTTTGTCTCTCGATCTGTCAGATGCTCAGAGACATACCCTCAAGTCTCCTGTAACAGTCTTGGTTCTGTCCATTTCTCCTTGCGTATCCAAGAGTTCTTGAGAAATATCATCCGATGCTGTGTTATTCCGAAGAGAACGCTGCAGGGAATGGCACATAACTATCATGGCTTCTTGTCGGTTGAGCGTTGGGCCATTAACGTTTTAGTCTTGAATTATCCCTATCTTGCATGAATGGGGCCAGACTTGCTTTATTTTTGCTTGTTTGCCTGATAATGTTTGCCCTTTCTATTTTTAATCCTCACTTAAAAAAACACTCTATAATCAACGTATAGAGGAATTCTCCTTTTCCACACACTCTTGAGTGTGGTTTTCCAATAGGGGGCTACCATTTTGGTTCTGTATCATGACCAGCAGCTCAGAGATTGCTTCTCCTCTTTTAAGCTGCACCCCCTAGCTGTCTCCTGGGACTCCTCCTGTTTTTGCTACATGGACGACTGGTCTGCCTCCTATTTTCCAGTCATCTGCATGGCAGACATCCTATTTCTTGTCACCTAGGGGTCCATTGACTACTCTCAAAACATGGTAACCTCCATTTCTCTAATTATCCAGAGGGACATGAAGGTGTCATTGATGGCCCTCCAGGTAAAATGGCAACTCTCACCTATGTCTCCCTCTCCCGCTCTCCCCAGGGGGCTTGTGAGGGGGATGCAGCCCCTATTTGGGTTTTACGTGGACGTGGCAGCTGAAGCCCTGGCAAGCATGATTCCCCAAGTCCTTTCTGAGGTCAACCCTGGTGCCTGTGCCCAATGGGGGTGAGGCTTCACGGTCTCAACTTGTCTTGCGTGTTCCTGCTCTGAGGGGTGGAGCCCTTGAAGAGTTACAGTCTGCAGGGAATGCTCTGCCCTCCCCAGCGGTAGGGCTTGATTTAAGGGCTCCTATTCCCTGTGCGATGTCACCCCTCCGCCGCCATGTGCTGCTTCCCCATCCTCCCAGCGATGCCCTGTGGAGGTAAGGGGCTGGAGGGGAGGGGGCAGCTCCTGAATGGATGTAGAAAGCAGATGCTCATGACAAGAGTGGGCAGAAAGGGCGCAAAGCACACTGGCTGCCTCACAAACCAATGATCTCAAAGTGGAACGACAGCACTCACGCTTCTGGTTGGCTAGGATCCTTTCTCCTCCAAGGAGCAGAGAAGAAGCATCTTCTGGCTTTCCAAAAATCCAATAACATTGCTCTGTTTCTGGAAGCAGAGTGTGTGTGTCCACCAATCCTGTTATCCTCGGTTCCAATTGTTAGCATCAGTGTGGACTTTCCTCTTATACATCCTCGTGCGTGTTTTAGGGGAAAATCAGAACGGCATGTCAGGAATTCCTATCCAGATGGCCCTGTATTCTAGAATGACACTCCCAAGCTCTCTGTGGCAAAACTCCCTTTTCCCCAATCTGTCACGGACTGATACTGTTGTAGATAGAATAGAAAGGAATTACTAGGAAAATAAAGTTTAGAAACATGCAAAACAGAAGCCCGCAACGTTGGTTTTTTTTATCAGCGGACTCAGTAAACATAAAATGACTGTCGATTTTTTTTTTAAGTTTATAACCACTGTGACTGTCTGAACGTATCTTACGGCAGACCGGTAACAGACAGTTCACAAGATGGTGTCCATATGTAGACCATACTTCGAGAAACTCTGATCCAGGAGCACGTCCACCTCCATCCTGCTTATATTTCTTTAATGGGAATAGTGAAAATGCACACTCCCCTGTCCTCGGGGGCTGTGTGACTTGGCACACATAGGATTCATTCTCCACGTCAAAGAAACTGGGGAGTGCAGATTATCTTTTTTCTTCTTTTTATTGTGGAAACATTGGTTTATAACATTGTATAAATTTCAGGTGTACATCATTATATTTCAATTTCTGTGTAGATTATGTCATGTTCACCACTGAAATACAAATTACAGTCCATCACCACACACATGTGCCTAATTATCCCTTTCACCCTCCTCCCTCCCCCCTTCCCCTCCGGTAACCACCAATCCAATCTCTGTCCCTATGTGTTTGTTTATTGTTGTTATTATCTACTACTTAATGAAGGAAATCATATGGTATTTGACCTTCTCCCTCTGACTTATTTCGCTTTGCATAATACCCACAATGTCCATCCATGTTGTCAAAAATGGCTGGATTTCATCATTTCTTATGGCTGAGTAGTATTCCATTGTGTATATATACCACATCTTCTTTATCCATTCGTCCCTTGATGGGCACTTAGGTTTCTTCCAAGTCTTGGCTATTGTGAATAACGCTGCAATGAACACAGGGGTGCATGTATCTCTACGCATTGGTGTTTTCAAGTTCTTTGGATAAATACCCAGCAGTGGAATAGCTGGATCATATGGTAGTTCTATCCTCGATTTTTTGAGGACTCTCCATATTGTTTTCCATAGCGGCTGCACCAGTTCGGGAGTGCAGATTATCTTAACATGTCCCTCCTCATTGAAGGCTAACACGTATGTTACAAAATATATACCCTCCCAAGCTCCTGCTTTTGGCTGCCTCTCGGGTGTGGCGATATTTAAAATGTCCTAAAGCAACCACAGTCAGCAGAACCTTGCAGATGCATCTCGCCCCTGAGATGTGAGCCACAGTAGGTGCTGGTCCTTGGCGGGTGGGAGCTGTTCTCCCCTCTGTTCTGAGGTCCTGGGACCACAGACATCGACATGAGCATGTTACCAAGAACTGGGTCGGGGGAGACCCAAAGCAAGCCTTCTGCAAAGCCAGATGTGACAATACAAAGACCATACTGCTGCCGTCTGACCGAGCAAACTGCTATCAGCTCTGAAGGGTTGTGTGGCCTGGGTTCCTCTCAGAAGCTTAGGCTCTTCTTCCAGGCTCACGTGGTTGTCTGACAAATTCAGTTCCTTGAGGTTGTCTGAGGTTCTGACTTTCCCTCTGGCTGTTATCCAGGGGCTTCTCTCAGCTCCCAGGAGCTGCCCTGAGGGTCTTGCCCCATGGCCCCCTGAAAACACGGCAGCTTCCTTCTTCAAGGCCAGCGGAAGAATCTCTCTCCCTCTAGTCTGCTAGCGAGAGGGAGTCTTCCATAATGAAATGTAGTCAGGGAAGTGGTGTTCCATTATCTTTGCCATACTCTGTTGACTGGAGACCAAGTCATACGTCCACCCACGCTCAAGGAGAGGGGACCGTCATTTTAGGGTACGTTCCCCGCCTTGTACCTTCAGCATCTTTCTGATGCAATGCTACTTCCCAAGTGAGATACAAGTTAACTTGTTTAGAAATCATCTCAGCTTCCGTGGTAGGTTGGACGATAAGCCCATGTTTCTGTCCCTTTCCAGTGGAGTTCTTATACTGCGATCTGGCGTCTCTGAGCTCTATCCGGAAGTTCGTCCAGAAGTTCAAGATGAAGAAAATCCCTCTCCACGTCCTGGTCAATAACGGTGAGTTCCAGTGAAATCCAGAGGTTAATTCTGACACAGACACGATCTCTAGCATTCCCATGAAAGAAGCATCTCGGGAAAGTGGAATTTCCGGGGGAAATTCATGAGTATACGTGCTGTTTGTTGCCATTGCTTCGGTGCATGGATGTGTTTGGCTTTTGTTGCTAGCATAATCGATTTTAGGATGTTATTTTGAAGTCAGGGTGTGATGATATATGGTATGGAGTCAATACTTTGACTAATGCACTTGTGCTAAGGTATATTAGAAGCATGCTAAGCGTTGGGCGTTTGCACAGTTATCTTATTAAATCCTCAGCGTGTTTCCAGGAGAGTCATCATTCTCTGAGCTCCAGACCCTCATGCCCAACTGTCTCTTGATTCTTCCCCGCAGCCAAAACTCCTCAGACAAACATATGGAATCACCATCTCCCCTTCCCCTGCCTTCAGCCTGCTCACTGATCTATCTTCAGCACAATCCTTTCAGCCCCGCTGAGCTCGCAAGAATGTCGAAAACACTTCTCCCGTCTCCCCATGGAGGCAGACCCCGTCTCCTGCCCACGTCTCTCTTCCCCTTCTGCAGTCCACTTATTTCGTAAACATTCATCCAAAGCCTCCACAGTGAGGAGGTACAGTCATGAATGTCTCCAAACTGAATAAATACACGCAACTAACCTCTCATATATATGCCAAAAACTTTTAGAATTTAACATATCCCTTTCAGACTTGGAGACCAAATGGAAATATATAGAGGGAGTAAATAGTAAAATGAGTACAGTGGATGGAATAGACGTAATTCAAACAGTGGACTTCAGGGACTGTATCTTCTTCCCAAGTATTTAAAGCATTTGTTGAATTATTCGTGTTTTGGATGGCAGAGAAAAAGTTACTACAGAGCCCTACTGGTGATGCTGAGTCCCCGTGGATAATCCAGGATGATTTTTGCATCTAACGATCCATAACTTCATCCCTTCTCCAAAGTCCCTTTTGCCATCTAAGGGACCATATTCACAATTGCCCGGATTAGGACGTGAACGTGTCTGCAGGAGGGAGGGAGTGAAAGTCTTCCTCCTGAGGCTGTGACATTTGTCCATCTGACTCCAGCTCCCGAAATTTGGTGGCTATCTTCTCTCCATTCTCTTTGTCTTATGTGTTTTATCTTTTTCTATAATATTAACGGGGTTGGCAAGCAGGGAGTGGGGTCACATAGATGAGCTTTTGCTCAGTCCACTTGTTTAATTAGAAAGTCTCACTTCAGGGAAAGACATAGATGATAAAACTGTGCGTAGGGTGTGACTCCAACGGCACCTGAATGCACAGCAATGTGTCCACGTGTGGCTGTGATGTGTGGTGTTGAACAAATAGCTCAACTAACACCATTCCCGTCTACTTAACTGGAGAAGAAAGCCTGCAGGTTATTAAAGCTGGGGGATCTTCTTGGAAGGTTCAGAATGATTTTAATTTTTATTTCTTCTCCCTGGAGCTTTATTGATTATTTTTCAAGTTTCCCCAAAGAGTCATGCCTTAAACGCCTTTGCGGAAATAAATGATTTCCCCGTAAATCACCATTTGGGATTCCCCCATCTCAAATGGTGTGAGCTTCCTTGGTCGAGCATTTATCAGTGTTATAACTGATTAGAATTATAATAGTATAAATCATCAAAGGTAGCGATGAGCTAGAGGCACCATAGAGATCCTGTCTGACCATACATCTTATTTCCTCATTATAGTTAACACCCTCGGTAATCAGTGCTCTGCACTTCATCACAGAGCAATTGGGCGGTGGCAGGACGTAAGTGACATCTCGCCCTTGTGCAGAATTCGTGCGCTTTCGTAGACATGCACACGACAGAACTTTATATCCTCTTAGGATCTTTTCTGCATCCTTCTGGCCTCCTTTTGGTACAGCTTTTCATCCATCAGGTGTAGAAAAAATTTTGCAGCTCAAATCTGTTACCTCTGTCTGACAGCTCTTTCTCTGCTCTGGGTCCACAGAATTTTGGTGGGGAGTATGTATCTAAACCACCTTTGCTGGAGTGGGCACAGCTCGAGGGTGAAAACACCAGCAGAAGAAGGCTTGTCAATGTGTACTCCATAATTCACCCTTCACTTTGAGATGACTCCAGTGATGCTACGATCGTCCAGTGTTCTTTTTCCCTGCACATTTTAAACCAAGCATGCGTGGCTCTCAGGAAAATAGCATTTTTCAAGAGACCAGGACACAGTTGAATTTGGACCTGGGGGGCTTGTTGCTGGACCCTCTCTCTTCTCTCTGTAGAGAAACTCATCCACGTGTTGGATTCGCTTCTTCCTAGACTTTCTCCTCCACCCAGACCTTTCCTCTCTGCTCAAGACCTGTGATCTCAGCTCAGTGCCCCAGAGGCACCTCAAGACAACAGATCCAGTGTGGAATTCCTGAGCCCCCACGTGACACTGGCTCTAGGGAAGAATCCATTCCTTGACTTTCTCAGATGCTAGAGGCTGTCTGAATTCCTTGGCTTGTGACCCCGTCCTCTATCTTCAAAGCCAGTAGTGTAGCACCTTCAAATCGCTCTCTGTGTCTCTGACCTGTGATTCCATCATCACACTTCCTTCTCTGATTCTGACCATCCTGCTTCCCTCTTATAAGGACCCAGTAATTGCATTGGGCTCACTCAGATAATTCAGGATCATCTCCCCATCTCAAGATCCTTAATCATATCTGCAGAGTGCCGTTTGCCATGTAAGGTTACCTGTTCACAGGTTCCAAGGTTAGAACATGGACATCTTTGGGGGTGTTATTCTGTCTACCATGTGGGTAATAGGACATGGACATCTTTGGGGACATTATTCTGTTCACTAAAAAGGGATTAGGATATGCGGCTTGGAGGGTCATTATTCTGTCTACCACACGGGGATTAGGACATGGACATCTTGGGGGCCATTTTCTGTCTACCACATGGGGATTAGGACATGGACATCTTTGGGGTCATTATTCTGTCTACCACACAGGGATCAGGACGTGGACGTCTTTGGGGACGTTATTCTGACTACCACACGGGGATCAGGACGTGGACGTCTTTGGGGACGTTATTCTGACTACCACACGGGGATCAGGACGTGGACGTCTTTGGGGACGTTATTCTGTCTACCACACGGGGATCAGGACGTGGACGTCTTTGGGGATGTTATTCTGACTACCACATGGAGATCACGTGGACGTCTTTGGGGACGTTATTCTGTCTACCACACGGGGATCAGGACGTGGACGTCTTTGGGGACGTATTCTGTCTACCACACGGGGATCAGGACGTGGACATCTTTGGGGACGTATTCTGTCTACCACACGGGGATCAGGACGTGGACATCTTTGGGGACGTATTCTGTCTACTACACGGGGATCAGGACGTGGACATCTTTGGGGATGTTATTCTGTCTACCACATGGGGATTAGAACACGGATTTTTTTGGGCATGGACATTTTTCTGTCTACCACACGGAGATTAGGACGCGAACGTCTTTAAGAGGGTTCTCATTCAGTCCACCACACCTACCCTCTGTGTGCTTGGGGATTCCCAGGCAGGAAAAATAACAACGATAAACAAGAGTCTTTGACCTCATGGAAATCGCACTGCATCAAAGGAGGCAGACATTAAACAAATAATTGTTCCAAGAAGCACCCCACCCTGGGAAATGCCGCCTGCAATGTGACAACACCATCGTATTAAATATGGAAAAGATTGCGTGGCAATTATGTCTGTGGGAGTTCCCCACCTGTGCTCTTCCCAGCACCATATCCAGGAGATGGTAATGGGAGTCCACTTGTGATAGGATGATTTACTGCAATAACACTCTGTGCTCTGGTCCTCCTGTGTTTCTGCTCACCATCTTCCAAGATGGTGGCCAGGCTGTGGCTGCCCTTGGCTCCAAGGAGGATTTTGTGGCTGACTGAGGACAGGTCTGCTCAGTCCTTCATCTGGGGTCACTGTTGGGACAAGCCCGGTTGTGTAGGACTTGGAAGTAACAACCTCTGTAGGTTCAGGCAGAAACTTCTAGGAAAGGAGACATGCGCAGGGCTGGAGGTTGTGTTATGCCCATAATGGATAGCCATTGCCCACACCCCATGGTGCCCCAGGCAGGACGGCTGCCTGATAGATACAACCAAGAAGGCAGAAAAGGAATCCTTCCTTGGCAGAGCTTCATGTCCCTCAGAGATGCAGCAGAACCACAGAGCTCCTGGAGACCCGTGGACATAGGAAGGTGCATCCTGTGGTACCCAGGGTGGCTGGAAGGATGAAGGACAATGCCCCTTGGGCCAGGGAGTAGCCAGGATGATGCAGTCAAGACTGAGAATGAATTCATCACCAGCTCAGTGTGCTGGGGGCTGGGGTCAGACTCACCTCGATTTAGAGGCAGTACAAGATTTTCTCATTTGTCTCTTGCTTCCGTGTGTGCACGAGGATTCATCCTTGCTGTGTGTGAATGAGAGTTCTGAAGTCTAGTATATTTGGGAGGTGTTGGAGTCAACGGATGCAAACAGGTTTCCCAACCACACGACTTCTCAGAGAGGGGCCTCGGAGATGGTATTGTTAGTGTCCAAGAGGGTCTGCAGAGTTTCCCAAAATATTTGCCCAGATACCTCCTATAGGATATTAACCCCTCCCACCAAGGTGATTGGTCAAAAGAAGTTCGGTTAATAGGACCCATTGCTGTTAACCAATGACAAGCATCGAGTCTCATGGAAAACAGCCCCAGCTGTGCTCCACAAAGGCACTTCCAAGGGCCAAGGGAAGCTAGACTGTGTGTGTCTTTTTTCTTTTTCCTTTATTCTTAAAGAAAGCCATCAAGATTTTGCAAGTGTTAAGCATTTCAGACATGAAATATTTTCGCATTTGCTAGCGTGAGGAAAATAGAACCAGACCGCCTCTTTCTGTCTGTGGGAAGCTCATGAGCGAGGCTGATGATTTATCAAACACAGGCATAATCAATAGTCGACCTCCTGCAGAGCTGGCTCAGTATTTATGGTTTATTCACATCAACATTGTTATTACCTGGCTTCCCAGCCCCGGGTCTGAACACCGACAGATTTGTAATAACCCCATCGGATTTATATTTTATCCCTGTAGGACTTCTTCCTATAACTCTAATGGATGAATTCCTCAAGATCAAGAATTATGAAAAATGATGTTTCCTACCAAAAAAAAAAAATGAGAGTTAAAGAAGGCTCTTCCCAGGAGAGGCTGGTGATGGATGTTGCATCAACAGAAGACCGAGGAACAGTTGAGAACGTAGAAGTCGGCACCCGTTTCTTGGTGGACAGATGCCTGCACAGTTTTCTTATTTATGAGCTTGGCGGTTTTTATGCAAAACGGGCTCCTCAGGCGTCCACTCTCCCTCCTGGGAGCAGAGACTGATGAATCACTGTGCATGCATTTGTCAATGGATTATTGGATCTGAATATGTGTCGACCACTCACCATCAATACCTTCTGCTGCTTTTCCAATGTTTCTCTCTGCCGGGTAGAACAGTTTTCCGTTGTGTGATGGGTTTCCGTAGAACAGAAGGAAACTGGCTGTTCCTTTGGTGGTGAGAGTTTGCAGTGCTATTTGACAGGATTTTCTCTGATGCCACCATTGCCAGAAGAGTAGGCTGGAAGTTAAGGATACACCTCCCATCTTCCTTGAGCACCTTCATCCTTCCAAATGCCCTCCGTGAGCTTCCAGGAAGTGGCTCGAGAAATGACCCACATCCAGTGACCCAGATGCTCCAGAAGTGTTTGACCCAGGAGCTCTTAAAAGAGTTGGGTGTTTAAAAGCCCCTGGCCTCCAGTGTCCTTGACTATGCATATGGCGAGTCCCGCTGGGTGGCACTCTCCGTCACAAAGCGTTGCTAGTTTAAGAAACACAGTCAGTCGATGATCCTGTCTTTGCCATCATCATGGGACGTGGGGCAGGCGATGTGAGTCTACCCTCTGTGATAACAGCGAGAAAGTTATCCTGGAATGGAAATGTTGGCCATATGGTGACTGAGGGCGATATGTGAACCCATCCACATGATGCTCTCGCCAATGTTGTCTCCATCGATTTAAGAATTACTTTGGACACACTTAATTGCCCCTTTAATTTCGACATTTTGACTGGCCCACGGTGTGACTGTGGCTTCACTACCCTCTAATCACTCAACCCCATACCCATGTCCTGCTGGGTGGATGAACATCCAGCTTCATTGCCACCCCCCTCTTGCCGCGGATCACTGACTTTCGTTTATCTACAGATTTTTCCAGAAATCCTTCCCCAAGACATCTGGTCTACTCTTTTCCTATTCATGTTTTGTAGACAGAGTCGGAGCCCTCATGGGTCTTCCAGAATGTTCCATCCTCCTTTCCTCACATTTTCATATTCCTTTCTTGACGGACTTGGTTGCCACCTTCCAGAGGTCTTCAGGTTTGCATCCCCTGAGTTCCACTCATGCGCAAGTCAACGGAGTCAAAAGCTAGGGCAGGGATCCTGGCTCCAAAGAGAGATTTAGTAGTCAGTCCTCAGCTGGTGGAATGTTTGCAAGAGTTTTCTAAAACCTTCCTCATGTTCTGGAGTTAACCCTTCCTCCAGCCATTTGGCACCAGCTAGGATGTGCCCTGTCTCTCTCTCTCTCTGTCTCTGCCTCTATCTCTCTCTTCCTGTCTCTTTTTTCCTGTCTCGCTCGCTTACTCTCTCTCCCTCTTGCTCTCTCTCTGACTCTCCCTTGCATCCTCACCACTTTTCTTTCTCCTGCAAGGCAGAGATCTCTCTCTCATCCTCCCCTGATTAGGACATACCTTTGTTTGCTCTATACACAATAACACGCGGTTCTGAGTGAATGTCCCTGCACCAATCAAATGCATAGTCAATGAGCAGATATTATGATTGTTCCTTGTCCACTTTTCATTTGGCAGAGGGAGGTATTAAGATCTCACGGATGCTCACTAACAAGGGGTGGCCATCTGAAGCACCGACGTGACAACAATATCTCTTTGCCATTTAAAAAATACCAATGCGTGGGCTGGCCTGGTGGCATAGTGGTCGGGTTCGCACACTCCGCTTCAACAACCCAGGTTCACAGGTTCGGATTCCAGGCACAGACCTACACACCACTCATCAAGCCGTGCTGTGGCAGCGTCCCACATACAAAACAGAGGAAGATGGGCATAGATGTTAGCTCTTGTGAGGGACAATCTTCCTCACATACACACACACAGAATGCAGCTACACTGGTTGACAATTGAAATTTCTCCCTCACCACATGTCGGACATTCAATAAATGTTATCTGAATTAGATGTGCTGCCCAGGGAGATCTCCAGGATATGTTGCTTTAGAGTAGAGAATGATGTGATTATTCTCAGCATCTCACATAATAGTGGATTAATAGTACGTGGTGACCCCAGAGAGATTTTGGTGCAGCCTCCATGGTGCCGGAATCCCCCACACAGCTTCCCCGCTGGATGAGCCCCGGAATAAGTTCCATGTTTCTGGAGCCTGGGAGCTGGCCAACTGTATGCATGGCAGCAATCTTCTCATTGCTGTTGTAAAAATATGCTTTCCCCAGTGATGCTGTTTGCACCAAGACTTAGCTCCGATAACCTTTTTGGATTTCCTGAGCGACCTTGAACTCATTCTTTGCCCAGAGCACCATCATTGTCAAATTCTTGGAGTCTGGGTCACTGAGTTTGTGCTGTAATCTGTCACCAGAGCTTGGATCGAACAAAGATCCATGTTGGCATTTCCCTCTGGCTAAGCAGTGGCTTCACGTTGAGTTGTCTTGTACATTATCACTAGGAAATACATAATAGACTTGGAATGAAGAGGATATTTTAAGCCTTAAGGAGATTAGGCAGTGGTTGTCCTTTAGGTCCTGTTTACCAGGCCACTGGTGCCCCCGTGAAAATGAACACTGATGAGTCTGGCTGTTCAGTCCCAAGTGGGTGGAATCTGAAGTCACTGCCCTGCACCAAGGGCTGGCTGACCGGAGGCTCCTGGCTATCTTCTCTGCTACCAACATACAAGGAGTCAAACGCCATCGTGAGAAAACCAGCAACAGCCATTCCTTGGCTATTGGATAACAGGTTATCCTTAACCAACCAGACTGAAGTCCTAGAAACTCACCGCAGGTTAATACCCCTAAATGCAAGAGCGACCCTCAACACTCCATTAGATGGGGTATTTTCCAGCAAATTTTGACACTCAGAAGACTGTGTGTAGTGGCTGCTAGTTTGTCCCATGAGATGGGACTCTCTATCTTGGAATTTATCATTTAGGCATGCAGTGATATTCTAGCAACTACCACTGTGTCACAAACCACCCCCAATCCTAGTGGCTCAAAATAACCCTTTCATTTTGCACACAACTGGGGGCGCGGGAATTTGGACAGTTCCAGCTCTTGGTCTCTCATGCTGTATTCCAGCTGGGACCACCATTATCCAGTGGCTCAACTAGGGCCAGACATCCAGGATGGCTCCGTCTTGTGGTGGGAAGTTGATGCTGGGCTCAGCTAGGATGGTCGACCAGAGGACCCACATGTGGTCTCTCCAAAATGGCGGTCTCAGGGGCGCCAGCCTTCTTAAACGAAGCTGGCTCTTCCCATAGACAGCATTTTGAAGAACCAGGCGGGAGCTCTGTGGTTTTTTCTGACCAAGCCTTGGAAGTTGTACGAGATTGTCACTGCTGCTGCCAAGATTCAAGGCAGCCAGATTCGAGGGATGGGACACAGGCTTCATCTCCCGAGGAAACTAGCGTGAAAAGAATGTGCAGGCGTGTTTTGCCGCTGCCTTGAGCTCCAGTTCCTGCTCAGCCAGCCTCGCATAAGCTGAGTGTTCATGATGAACTCATCTCTCTCCTAAGCTGAGGGCTCCCCAACTAGGAATTTACAATACATTAGGCGTGAACCGAGCTCTGTTTAACTTCTTTGCACTAAATGAGATGGTCGATATAATGACATCACCCCAGAGATATTTACATTTTCTCAAAATGCCAAACTTCACGTCCACTTGAAGCAGCCAATTCCCGTGTTTCTTCCGGATGACTCCTAAAGTGGACCCTGGCGTGCCCTGTGGAAAGGTTTTGTTAGCCGACTTTTGGTGACTGTAGGTATATCTGAATACACATTTCGTTGGCTGTACAAGACTCGTGTAGCTTATTTTCCTCATTCATATTGACCGTCTCCTTGTTGGTCCACACTGGTGATGTTTTACAGTAATGAGCTCAGGGGATGCATTTTCAATATCCTGGAAGTTTGTTGAGAGAGCTGGGGATTAAGGGAGGAGGTTGGAAGCGCTGAGTGTGGCCAGAAAGTGTGTGTGGGTTAGAAGCTGTGGACTTGGGCTTCCCCTCTTCTCCATGTCGCTGTTCCTCTTCCGTCATTCTCTGTGAAAACAGCAGTAAGCCTTCATCCACATTTATTTTTTAGATGTTATGTACCACTTGCTACGCCAAAGCGCTACACCTGTGCTGTGAAAGCCACAGTCTGGATCAGGCATTTCCTTTGCCTCAAGAACCTCACAAGGGATAAACCTGCATTGGGGCCGGGGATGTGTGGGGTGGTGTAACCACAGGTACATCCTGCGTGGGCCCTGGCTGTGATGGAGGAGGCAGTGTGGCCTGTGTGTCCAGGGAGGGACCTCGCAATCCAGCTGGAAAAACTGTCTACACATACACAAGTGCATATACATAGGATATTGTATACAGAAATGCATACACATGCACATACAAATACAAACACATATACCTATACAAATACATAGAAAATATAAACATATGCGGTCATGCGTGGCTTAACAATGGGGGCACATTCTGAGAAAAGCGTCATTAGGCAATTTTGTCATTGTGTGAATATCATTGAGTGTACTTACACAAACCTAGATGGTATAGCTTGCTACACGCCTAGGCTCTATGGTGCTAATCTATGGGACCACTGTTGTATATGCAGTCTGTCATGGGCTGAAATGTCATTATGCAGCATGTGACTGTATATACACACATATATATAAAATACACTCATATAAGCACAAACACATGTACATATACAGATGCGTATACATAGAGAAATGTATACACATTCAGATACAAACACATGTACATTTCCAAATGCATACACAAATAAATGTGCATATGTGCATGCAAATCATAAACATATCCAAATTCATTTCCAAATGCAAATATATACATGGCCACAAAAACATGTGGTAATGCATATGCAAATAGAAATACATATATGCATATATTATGTATAAATACATATGCAAAACAATAAGCTATGAATATTTATGTATGTGCAAATATATCTGCTCGTATACTTGCAAATACAGGCATAGTTACATATACAAATACATATATATAAATACATATACATATGCATGTGTTATATGCAAATACAACCAATGTGAATTCATCTACACATGCAAATTTATAGACATGCTTATAGTGTATATGGCAAAAAAAATACACATATAAATTTGTCAGGTATTTACAAATACATGTGTGCATGCAAATACACATGGAAATACAAATGCCAACACAAAAACGTATATATGTATAAATGTGTATTGTGATTGTATGTGCATATATATGCAAATACATACAGATAAATGCATACAAAGATACATATGCATGTCTCATACGTATGCATGCATACATACAAATGTATCTATAATTAATGTATGAATACACACAGTATTACATACATGTATAAAATACACATGCATGTATACATGTTCGAGTACATATGCATACAAGTACATATTACACACATGTAGACACATACACATCCAAACAAGCTGGCCTGCTTGAGATGATGGAACAGTATGGGCCAGTCACATGTCTTGCACAAGCCGTCGGGTCTCCAGCCTCCAAGGAAAGGACTCTGGGACGAGGATTTATCTGAGCTTTGCCCCTGCAGGGAGGGGGACATTCTGAGCCTGGGAGGCAGAACTCATGAGCACAGACCATGCTTTTACGATTGTGTTTATGGAATAACTACCAGTGGGGCTGGAGTGGGGTCTGCGGTGCGGACGGCAAATGTGAATACTTGGGTCAGCATTTCCCACAGGGCGCCCTGAGGAATGAATTCATTTCTGGGGTTCCCTGTGAATGAGGGGGTGCCCTGGCAATATGAATTTAGGGGACACGGCTCTCTCTGCCCCACCCTGTGGGCTGCAGGACGTCGGCCTCCCCACGTGGCTGAGCCGTGCTTCCCGAGCTCACGAGACAAGGGGCTCTCGATATGTGCAGACAGCTGTCCCATCCAGAAGAATTAACTTCCCAGGGGACACCTTTGGGTGACACTGGATGACCTCACTTTAGTGTGAGTGCTGCTATTTTGTCATTGCTGCTGTCAGTTTATAAGATCCAGGCGTGAAAGGATAGACTTTGAGGAAAGGAAGGATCATGTTGGTCTACTGGCACAACCCCATTACATACAGAGTGGGAAACTGAGGCCCAGGGAGGTGAGAAGGCAGCCAGGTTCTGATCCCGCCCTTGTGGTGCCCAGGACTGTTTCCATGCCCCCCTGTGGCGACACCTCTGCCGTGTCATCTCATCTAACCCTCCCTGAAATTCCCTTTGTCCCCAGCCGGGGTCATGATGGTCCCTCAGAGGAAAACCGTGGACGGGTTTGAGGAACACTTCGGCCTGAACTTCCTGGGCCACTTCTTCCTCACCAACCTCCTCCTGGACACCCTGAGAGAGTCGGGGTCTCCCGGCCGCAGCGCGAGGGTGGTGACCGTCTCGTCGGCCACGCACTACGTTGGCGAGCTGAACATGGACAACCTTCAGAGTAGGTGAGTGGGCGCTACCAACGGTCCGAGGGGCATCCTGGGAAGATCAAGGCTGCTCATCAAGTGTCCACAATGCACTGGACACGATGCTCTGGACCACTGACCATTTGTTTTTTATAAACCTGTCTCTCAGCAATAATTATCCTGACTAATATCTACTTATCGTTTACTATTCTGCATTGACACATTTGAACACTTTCTCCGTATCCGTCCATTTATGCATCATAAAAATGCTTTTACGTCAATATAATTATTATCCTCGTTTTACATGTAGGAAAAGTGAAGCATATGTTGTTTTTTAAAAAATATCTTCCTAATATCACTAGGCAATAAGGATAGAGCCAAAATTCCAGCCCAGGAAATATGACTACAGAACAGAAAAAAACCTCCAAGTGAGAGTTAGCTGTGTTATCAGCATCGCTGAATAACTCTATGCAAAATTTTGTAGTGTTCTGTTTTAATGCATCCCGAAGTGCATGCTGGGTTTTTGTTTTTTAGCATTTTTTTATTGACGTATCATTGACATATAACATTCTGTTAGTCTCAGGTGGACAACGTCATGATTCGGTACTTGTGTATATGGTGGAATGCCCACCACCATAAGTCTACTTAACGCCCATCATCATCAACCATTTCCATCTTATCCTCGGGCAGCTTGGCTGTGTGATATTATTATTATTATTTTTGTTTCTGAGCAAGAGACAAGAAAGACAGAAGTCAGACGTAGAGAGGAATAGCAGAATACTTAAATGTTTTCTTTTGCACCCAGTTTCAAAGGCAGTGAGCTAGCTCCCTGTGGCCCGTTCAGCTTGACTCTTGGAGATGCACAATGCAAATATTCTGAGCTTCCCTCTCTCCCCTCCTTGAGGACAAAAGAGTCAGTGTGTGTGAACAGGATGTGTGTTTATTTCTCTGTATGTGTGCTAACAACTGTGCACGGCGTTAACGGGATGCTTGGAACGACCTGGACGCCTGGTTGACCTCGGCTTCGGTGCCAGCACCAGGCTCTGGGATTAGCAGCTCTGGGTGGCAATCCTCAGGCTGAGAGGAGGGCAGCCCAGCTGTGCAGACCTTGGGGGCCCTTTGCAGTGTTGATGTCCCTGCACAGTGAGAGGCGGCTGGGAGGAAGGAGGGCTGGGGTCTTCCCAGGACGCTATTGTTGATCCGGTTAGCCAGAGCTGGCTCCTGGGTGGGGGGGATTCTCTGCTTAGGGCTGTGGGACCAAGAAGACCTCGTCACTGGGATTCGCCAGTAGGCACAAATTCTGCGGGAGGGTGGGAGAGAGGGTACATGTCTGTGACCTCTGGGAGCTGGGGAGAGGGCTGTCAGGCCCTCGTCTTCCCAAGGAAGCGATGAAGCAAAGGCCCCGGGGTGGGTGGCATGCTGCTGAGGGGCTGCGAATGGGATCTTATTAGGAAATCCAGTCTTTGCAGATGTAATTGAGAATCTCAAGATGAGGTCATCCTGGAGGAGGGTGGCCCTACATCCAATGGCAGTGTCCTCATCAGAGACAGAAGAGGAGACACAGACACAGAGGAGGAGCCACGTGGAGACGGAGGCAGAGATGGAGGGAGGCGGCCACCAGCCCAGGGACGCCTGGAGCCCCAGAAGCTGGAAGAGGCAGGAAGGACCCTCCCCTGGAGCCTGTGGAGGGAGCGCGGCCCTGCGACCCCTTCATCTCAGACGTCTGGG
>CM053558.1:97683915-97768728 GCA_028646465.1 Rhinoceros unicornis | reverse complement strand
CAGTGTCCTCATCAGAGACAGAAGAGGAGACACAGACACAGAGGAGGAGCCACGTGGAGACGGAGGCAGAGATGGAGGGAGGCGGCCACCAGCCCAGGGACGCCTGGAGCCCCAGAAGCTGGAAGAGGCAGGAAGGACCCTCCCCTGGAGCCTGTGGAGGGAGCGCGGCCCTGCGACCCCTTCATCTCAGACGTCTGGGCTCCAGGACTGGGGGAGGGTAAATGTCTGTTGCTTTAAGCCCCCAGCCTTGTGGGTCCCATATTGCCTGTGCCGGGGCTGTACGAGACCTTCAAGGTCTGTGGGGCTCATGGAGGACCAACCCTGTGGTCACTGAGCCGGGAGGTCCAGCCCCGTGAATTCTCTGAGCTGTGCCAGGACCCACGCCACGGATGCTGTTGATGCCTGAGCCGTGCTAGGGGTCGTGTAGGACCCCGAGGGATGAGCCGGCTTCCTTCCCTCGCTGACATTTCTGAGTTTTCTCCCTTTACTTCTTAGCACGCAAAACGCACACAGCCCTTTGGCAAATGCCAGTGGTTTCCACAAGAGGCACGAATGCCAAGGAAGAGAAAGAAAATGGCATTTACTCTTGAGAGCGTCTCGTTTCGCCTGGAGTACTCACATGGCAGAGCGAGCCTGTTTCTCTCCCCGGACTCTTTGCCCTGCATTTTAACCCCCAGAGTCGAATTATCCTGCAGAGACGCCTCTCAGAGGCAAGAATTGTTCTCTCATCCGCATGGGTGCAGGCTCACAGCCTGCAGAGCATATCTGATCGATATGCATGGATTTACGTGGCATACACACAAGAACACGTGAAGAATCATGTCATGCCAAGTGAACATGTGTGTGGGGTGGGGGGTGTTTCATTAAAATTGCAATCTTTTCTCCTTTAAATAGGAGTGTTGTTAAAGACAAATATATACAACTATAGAAATATATATATGCAGGAGAGCATGCATACGTGTGTGCATACATGACTTGCTTTCTCTCAAATGATACTCTTTACATTATGACACAAAATCCCGACATTTGTAGAGAAGGGATTCTTATGGACGGCCGTAGCAGGTGCCTCAACATGCTCGTGTTGACTGCCCTGCTATATTTGTTCAAATTTTCCTGTATAAAACCGAATAACAGACGTTTAGTTCTGTCACTTTCTGTTCTAAATGTTTATTAAAAGGAGATGAAGCCATTTAGAGTGGCGGTTTTCCAACTGTGGTCCCCAGGCCCACAGCATCAGGACCACCTGGGACATCATTAGGGTTGCAGATCCTCAGGTCCCACCCCAGACCTGCTGAACCCAAACTCTGGGGCGCGGCCAGGCGGTGGGAGCGTACTAAACCCTCCGGGAGATTCTGATGCAGGCTAAAATTTGAGAACCACTTGGCTTTACACCATACTGCTTTTCTGTGTAAACAGAGTTGGTTCCCGGCTTGCCCCTGATATAAACACCGCTGGTAATTACCGTTAATTGCCAAGAGTGATGCGCTGGCTTGGAAAATGAGCGTTCTTCTCAAGACATAAATCCCCACATCGTAAAGTGTTCTGAAAGCCGAGTGGGTTGTGACACACGAGGGGGCTCGTCTGCTCTGCAAGACAGCACCGGAACATTCCACCAGAGGAGAAAGTGGGCAGAATCTGTTGAAAATTGTTTGTCATCAATGGCGTTGACTCACGAAGAAATGGATAGCTTTGTTAAAAAACAAGTTTTATTTTGGGGGAAGGGGGTTAAAAAAGCTATACGTTATTTAATTTAAAAAATTGTATATATTATGTTTATATTATATATAAATACTATATTTTTATAATTATAAAAATTTTAAAATTATAAATATACATACTATTTTTTATAATGTAAAAAATATGATGTATATGAATATATATAATATATATAAACAAATCAATCTATCTCTATATATACATGAGAGAGAGAGATTGATTTATTTTAAGGAATTGACTCGCATTGGAGGGTCTGGCCAGTCTGAAGTCTGCAGGTCAGACCAGCAGGCTGGAGATCCGGGTAAGAGTCGATATTGCAGTCTTGAGCCTGAAGGCTGGTAACTGAGGCAGAATTTCTATGCTGCGGTCTGGAAGCCAAATTCTTTCTTTCTGGGGGGACCCGAATCTTTTCTCTTCACGCCTTCAACTGATTGGGTGAGGCCCACCCTCACTATGGAAGGCCATCTGCTTTCCTCCTAGTCTACTGACTTCACTGTTAATCACTTCTTAAAAACACAGTAACATCTAGACTAGTGTTTGATCAAAGAATTGGGCACCAGAGCCTCGCCACGTTGACATGTAAAATTAATGACAACAGGCACAGATGTGGGGGACGAGTTCTGTAGATGGCAGTGGTGAGTGACACCCCGTGGTGTCCAGGAGATGGTCAGCCTACTATGTGCCCGGCACCCTGACTTGTCTGCATGCCCAGCCTCCTGTACCCACGGGCGCCTCAGGACCAAAGGGGTCCTCTATGGGTCTTCTCAGAGCCCCCCCGGCTTTGGTCCTGCCCTGCGGGTGACCTCACGGGAAGAGCTCCTTGCACCTCTCCTCGGAACACCTCATTCTGACCGTCCTTCGACCCTCAGCCCTTAGGGGGCATCTACTGGGATGCCCTGGTGAAAAAGGAAATGGGATCCTCCTGTCTCCCCTCCTCGGCTCAGACGAGTCCCCGGTCCTGGCTCTCATCGGAGCAGATGAGGCTGCTCGTGGTTGCAAAGGTAGCGGGACCTCCTGGACCAAGACGTGGCTACTTGCTGTGCCGCTAACGAAGATGCTCCTTTGGGTAAAAGCAATGAGTGTCCATGGGTCTCTTGGCCTCATCCCCAAAGGTCCAGCTGGAGAGCAAGACTCAGTGTGGACATTCATAGTGCCCCCTACTCTGTGTCCTTCTAAAGGGTAAGGATGCCCTCCTCACGGGTTCATCTCCCCCCAACAAGCTTGCTTCTTATGGGCTTGTCCTCTGAAGGTGGAATAGTCGCCTTATTTACATGGCTTCCCATCTTCTCTCTTCCTTGGTGGACCAAATCAGCATCACCAGGAAGTCCACATTTTTACGGTGCATTCCGGGCTTCTTTTGCTTTCTGAGAACAGCGCTTGCTCACCGTATGAGTTTCCTGGGGCTGCCGTAACAAATTCCACCAACTGGGGCGCTTAGAACAGCAGAAATTTATTTTCTCCCAGTTCCGGAGGCTGGAAATCCAAGATCAAGGTGTGGGCAGGGCTGGTTCCTTCTGGAAGCTCTGAGGGAGCATCTGTTCCATGTCCCTCTCCCAGCTTCTGGGGGCTGCCAGCCATCCTTCATGTTCCTTGGCCTGTAGGCGCATCGTCCCATCTCTGCCTGCATCTTCACATGAGCGTCTTCTCCCCGTGCCCTCTCATGGTTGTCCCTCTGTGCACGCCTGTCTCTGTGTCCTCATCTCTTTTTACAAGGACACCACTCACCTTGGATTAGAGCCCACGTAATGACCTCATTTTAACGCGATCACCTCTGTGAAGACCCTATTTCCATGTCAGGTCATATTCTGAGCTCCTGGGGGTTAGAACTTCAACATATCTTTTTTGTTGGTAAAGAAACAATTCACCCCATGATGCTCACCATCCATCCTTCCCAAAGTGCTAGATCCTTCATCTTTTAAGGAGTCCTTTATTCCACCCTTACATTGGAGACTCAATAATCATGGAGGTGTCACAAGCATGATGAAAATAGCCATTTGGTTTGAGTTTTCAAGACTCATTCAACCTTGGAGCCATTATTCATTATTTTCTTTGTAAGCACACACGTCCCGTTATATTCTTGTCTGTGGAATCAATGCTGTGAAACATCGAGTGATGGATATGCTGCCCTACATTGATTTGGCTTTCACGAAAGGCTTAGCCTGTTAAGTCTGTGTCCTGGGATACGTGGCAGACAGCCAACACACCCGCCATGTTTTTATCACCAACTCTCAGGTGTGTGGACGAGGCTGGAATGCACACGTGACCGCCAACGTCCTGGGCTTCTCCGTTGACTTCCCTGCGCGGAATTGTAAGAAAATTCACCACATTTTCTGAGCTCCTGGTGGGTGCCCCATTTCCATAATCCTCTGGAATATTACACCTGGGAAACCAAGGCAGAATGCAATGCAATCATTTGTGTTGTCAAAGGAAGACTTCAATTTGGAGATTCACTTGCAAATGTGTTGGATGCCGGCCATACTTGTTCCCTGAAAGACTCATCATTATGGGACTCAACGAGCATCCAGAAACATATAGGACCCTAGCTTGTGGGTCATAGACGGGGTTTCTGTAATTATGGTTATACATTCACGTCTCAGAACTGAAATGTAAGAGAAGCAAATGCAACTTGTTAATGTGGAGTGAGCATACGAGTGGGCACCCTTTTCTCATGGGAGTGGGTAGATCGTGTAATCCTGCGTGTTGATCCACATAAGAGGAATCCGTCTACCGGGCTGGGTCGGTAGGAATTCAGCAATGAGACACACACACACACACACACACACACACACACACACACACAGAGCAGAGCAGAGCGTCCATCAACCTAATTCATGATAACCCCTTTCTTACAATAAAGTGTCAACATTGGTTGAGGCTTCATGATCTCTAATGGCAAGAAAAGAATAATGTTTTATATAATAAGCTGAAAACGGGGACCTCAGATACCCTTAATAGTATCCCAATTCCATGGACCATGTGTTTATCTGGTTTTTCATTCAACAAGAACGCCCGATAAATTATGTTTTCAATGACCCAAGATATTATAAATTGCACAGTCACATGCACAGACAATTTCTGGTATAATTGAGGGAATTCTGTAAACCTATTCCAACTGGAACCACTGAAATAATACAAAAGGTCCCGGGTTTTCTGGGACAGGAGGGAGATGATTTATTTGTTCTGTGAGATATTGATGTGCAGTATTGGGCGGCTCTGCTGAGAAGGAGTCTTGACCACTGGCGTGGAACTAGTTAAATAATAAATAAATAAAAAAGTGGAGCCAATAGAAAGCATATTGATTGACACAGTGTGTGACCAAGATGGCGCAAAGCCAATGGGAGAAGCCACATCTAAGTTGGGCTGGATACACGCATTCACATACACACACACACACACACACTCACTCTCATGGTGTTATCAATGGCCATTTCTTGGAGGGAAAGAAGGTGGAATCACCATTGCTTTTCAATTCTTCTTTGAACTTTTACAGTTTTTTACAACGAATATGTATTTTGTTTATAAACAGGAAAAATTAATCTTGTCTTTAAAAAAGTTCTCCCGAGGTACACATCTGATCCTACCGAAGGGCATCAGAACATATCCCCCCAAAATGTGCCTCTGGGGCGTGTGGATTATTTTGAGCTAAAGGCAGTTGAGAACCCGTGATGCAGAAAAAGCTCTTTCCTTCCCCCTAATTGTCTAAAAATAAAGTATAAATTTCCCCTTTTGTAAAATAGGTTTTCATTTATAAAGGAAATTTCCATTTGTAAAGGTGTCTTCATACCAGGAAGAGAGCTAGTCCTGGAGACAACTCTTATCACCGGAGAGACTGTCATGTATATAACAAGACAACCCTTATTTGCCACACACCTCCTCCCTTCACCTTCTCATAACTTGTGTGCCCCACCCAGAAGCCCCAAACTCCTTTTCCTTTGTTGAGCCTAAGAAGGAATATAAGCCTCAATTATCTAGCTGCCTCTTTGAGCCACATCTTTCTTTTTGAACTCCCATGTGTATGTACTAATTAAAACTCAATTTTCTCTTGTTAATCTGTCTTCTATCAGTTTGATTTGCAGGCCTCAGGCACAGAACCTAAGAGGATAGAGGGAAAAAGATTTTTCCTTCCCTACACTCTCTATTAAAATGTAACCCTTACATAAATATTTTTCTAAATAGAAATATGTGACTGTGTCTTTACTCTCATAGGTAATAGTAATTTTTTCTTGGATGAGAACCTGAAAAACTCATTTGCTCAGCTGGAGTGTATCACCTACTACATTCCTGGCATCTTGCTAAGAGTGAGGCCCTCGCTGACCACGTCCACTCTGCACCTGGTCTCAGGTAGCTTGCAGGCAGTGGTGTGATGACTGCAAGGTAGTTAGATGGGCCGTCAGAGCAAGGCCAGACCCAGACCAAGCAAAACCCTCAGTGCCGGAAACACCACATACTGTTTACGTAAAATGCAGGCATCGAAATACCCAGTGTCCTCTTCCCGCCAGAAAGCAACACTGTTGCAATTTAGAACAGGGTTTCCCCTCTCTAAGTAATGTGGTCCTAGGTTTTTAATCAATAACTGTTTGGAATTTCCCATATATACATTTACCTTTTCACAGTTTGCTCCCTCTAGAAGCCCACCACCCCCATTCTTTTCTCTCTCCATGTCTTTACAATGTACCAACCTTTCTTAAATGGCGTATAAGCCCCTGAGTCTAATTATCTCTTTGGGGTTTTAACTTCCTTTCTAGGAAGCCCCCTGTACGTGTAAAATTAAAAAATGAAATCTGTATACTTTTCTCTTATTAATCTGTCATTCGTCAGTTTAGTCTGCAGGCCCCAGTCACAAACATGAGAGTGTAGAGAAAAAGATTTCCCTACCCTACAAAAGACTGTCACATTACTCTCTCTGCTTTTGTTTCAGATTGAGCTTCGAATTATTCTTTAAGTAGTTACGTCGGTAAGTTATTATTTATTGAAAATAAAGATATATTTTTATGGCTTCAGTTCTTTTGACACCACTTAGTACAAAAGCCACTTATTAAAAAGTCCATGTTTAGAATTAAGCTATGTAGACATTTCATGAGTTTCTTTTACCCCTGCGTTAGTTTGCAGCTTGATTCTCTCTTTCTGCCGCCTTCTTTCCCTTAATATTGCAACAGTGTCTTTATTGTTTCAACCCCAACTGCTTTCCCCAGTCCTTGGGGTTTTCCTTGTAAGCCTTAATGGGGAAACATCTCTTCTTGTTTATTTGCTTTGATTCTTTTCCATTTCCTCTGTGGATGCTTCTTTCTCCTGAAATGCACCAGGGAGCCTCCCCTGAAATTACTTGTACTCTTTGACTTTTTTTTCCCGTCTCATAGAGACAAGTATTGACTTTCTCCCACCTAGTATTTTTAAAGAATTTTGGTTCCATCTTGTCCATGCTGCCATATAAAACCATAATTCTGTAACTCATCAATTTACTGTTGAGAAATCCGCATATTTATGGTTCACTCTTTTCTTTTCAAAGTCACCATTTCTGTTCCCTCCCTAACGACCCTGGTAGTTCAGGATGAGACGCTGGTATGTGATGTTTAACTGGCCCAGTGCCCAGAGGAAATCTCAGGCTTTACCTCCCTGCACTTAATAACTCCCTGTTTCCTGGAGCCTTGTCTCCCCCGTGGGGAGGAGACAGGAGAACTTGCCAAAAACAAGTATCTTGACAATAATCAGGGGGTTGCGGCTTGTCTTGGATCAGGGGAGGGAATTTGAGCTCAGAACTGCCCTAAATCTTTAATTCCTCCCTCCAAAAAAGGCATTTTGGGAATTCTTTTGGCCAACGCGGCGTGGCCAGCCCCTCTGGTGTCATCCTTTGCTGCCTTGTCCCCACTCATCTGTAAGACAGAGGACCTGGGGTTTATCTTCCGGCGCAAACTGGATGGACCCCGGGCCAATCCTCAGACTCTGCATGTGGACTCTCTTGACAAGCGGGTATGTGACAGCCGCCCCACGGGGTGCGTCGATGAGGAAGAAGGGACAGTAGGAGGTGGGACTGAGTCCCTGGGCGGGCTGATGTGGTCGTCGCCCACTAACAGGCACGTGTCCACGTGTGCAGTTTTGAAAATGGCATGAGAGTTGTCAGGAAATCTCCCTGGGGAGATGAGTGTAAGAAAAGATGCTCCTCCCGTGCCGTCAGGGAAATGCAAATTAAAACAGCAGTCAGATGGCACTGCACACCTATTAGGAGGGCCAAAATCTGGGACACCGACAACACCCAACGCTGGCGAGGATTTGCAGCAGCAGGGACTCTCATTCGTTGCTGGTGGCAATGCAGAATGGGGCAGCCACTTTGCAAGACAGTTTGGTCGTTTCTTACAAAACTAAACGTACTCTCACCATAGGACCCAGCAATGGCATTCTTTGGTATTTACCCAAAGGAGTTGAAATCTTATGTGCACACAAAAACCTGCACACGGATGTGTATGGCAGCTTTTATTCATAATTGCCAAAACTTGGAAGCAACCGAGATGTTCTTCAGTGAATGGACAAATAAACTGTGGTGCATCCAGACGATGGCATAGTATTCAGCACTAAAAAGAAATGAGCTATGAAGCCATGAAAAGATATGGGGGGGGGGGAGACGAATAGACAGAACACAGAGGATTTTTAGGACAGTGAAAATACTATGTGTGATATGATGATGCTGGATACACGTCATTATACATTTGTCCAAACCCATAGGATGTACAACACCAAGAGTGAACCACAGTGTAAACTAGGGACTCTGGGTGACAATGACGTGTCAATGTAGATTCATCCTTTGTAACAAATGCCCCATCTGGTGGGGGATGTTGATAATGGGGGAGGCTGTGCACGGGTGGGGGACAGGGGGAAAATGGAAAATCTCTCTACCGTCCGCTCCATTTCGCCCTGAACCTAAAACTGCTCTAAAAAATAAATCCTATTAAAAAATATAATCATCTTAACAGCACATTATAAAGCTGTAAGTATCAGACCCTTAATGTTCTCATCAGCTCAGATTTTGGTTTGTGTCTATTTACTGTGAAACTTAACTGCATACTTCACTGTTTAAAAATAAAAACCCAAATAACCTTCAGAAAAAAAGTATCTCAACCTCAGGCAGGGGTTTCGTTTGCCCCAAGCTCCCAGAGCTGGGCTCTCGGCTCCGTTTTCCCCTTCGGGTTAAATGCGGACAGAAAGAATCGCCCGTCTCTAATGTCTCAGAAACGTTTGACTTTCTGTTCCTGTCTCTTCCATTAAGGACCTGGCTGACCCACATCCAGAGCTTTTAAGACAGAGAGAGTGTCCTCTGCTCGGATAAAGGAAAACATTGAAACCCTCAGAAATGACAGCGGCTAAACCATAAATTCTGCAGACATCATGTAAAATGGGGGTTTTGTCAATGTTCAGTCGTTTACTCAGTACATCTAATTATGATTTTAAACCATTTACAATTTTTCTTGCTCATTAACAACATTAGTTTTGTTATTGTTATAACAATTAGTTATATTATAGTTATTGGTATAACAACTTGTGTATAATACAATTAATATTGGTATAACAATATTAGTTACAATGTTATTAGTTATAATGTAACAATAATATGTAATGTAACAATAACAAATTGTTATTGTTTTCTTAGGATACATTTCAAACACTGAAGTTACTAAGTTCAAAGATACACAGTTTTAAAGCTGTAGATGCACGTGGTCTAGATGCCCATCAGGAGGATACAGTAGTTGGCTTCCCAGGCAGGTGGTCTTCCTTTTCGTCTCTGGACAACTTCCCCATATTCTTCAGCATCGGATATGATGATTTCTTTGAATTTTACCAGTGTTATAGGAAAATAGGCACCTATCATTGCTTTCATGCATTTATTTTATCAAAAAAAATATGTTTTTTTGCTAAAACATATTATGGGGCATCTACTGTATTAATTTTTTACAGTTTCGTGGTCTGCTCTGTATACGTCATTATGTTCCACTTCTCATCTGGAAATATCACAGTGTATCATGGAAATGTTACAGGGGATGTGATTAAAGAACCAGGAGCAGGCTTTCTCTCTCGATAACATATATCATTTCTACTTATACTATGGTCTATATTTAAGTATTTCACTTCGCCTTTTACCATCTTTTTTTCTTTTACCTGCTTTTCTTGGGAACATTTCTTTGTTTCACTTTCCAAATCCTTCGGAGAAAGTTTAGTTCACTTATGTCAATTTTTTACTTCTTATTTAGTAAAAGCCTTGCCGATACGAAGTGTTGAATTTCAGTGAGTGGTTTTTCTGCATCTAATGTGATGACTGTACGATTTCTTTCTTTTAATCATTGCCTGTGTTAAACTCTCAATAGGGTGAATTACATGTGTGAGAAAATGTATTTACATTAATGAGAAAATAACTTGAGACACCCCTCAAGTATAAGGGTAACAGAATATTGACCACATCAAACCAAAAGAAAGCTGTATTAATATCAGATAAAAATAACTTGAAAGAAAAAAGAACTATTGGGATGAAGACAGTGACAACTCCCAAATGACAAAGGATGCGTTTGACCACGAAGGCATCCCCGTTTTCAATACGTGCACACCCAAGAAAATCATCTTGAGGTGTAGGCAGCAAAAATTGACAAGAAGGCAGCGGGCCCAGTGGTTAAGTAGTGGTTAAGTTCACGTGCTCTGCTTTGGCGGCCCGTGGTTGTGAGGATCCCAGCCTGTCGGTAGTGATGCTATAGTTATCAACTCCCGAGGCACTCGCCCAGCTGTCTGACTGTAGCGAGCCCCACGGGGGCCCGTGTTGTGGCTGGACCGGCCCTTGTGGGTCTTATTATGATCGCAAGATACACCTGTGCAAAAACCAGCCAGGAACTTTGAGAAATAAGATTTATCACTCACAGAACCTACCCTGCACACCTAAGGGCCACACAGCGAGGCTGTGGTTTGAGAGAGAGAGGGAGGGAATGTGGACCGGGGGCTCTGCCTTTATTAGGGGCGAGGGTGGGGTGCCTAGGCTTTCACAGATTCCCTCTTTATTAGCTCATTGAAAGCTTAAGAGCCGGAGTGAAGGTGTGGGATGGGGAATGGGGGTCCCTCCATTCCCCAGGTCCCCCAGGGGGTTCCGAAAGAGGGCCTTTCGTGGGTGGGGGCAGCCTCCTTCATCCCCGGGTGGTTTTGCTGGCGGCCGTGTCCTACAGCTGCCAGTATGCTTATTAGAGATGGATGTCTTCTGATATGGGTGCCTCTTCCATCAAAAGCTTAATGTCAGACCCTACACGACACCCGGGCAATTAAGCCACACGTCTGCGATAAAAAATAAACTCGAAAAATCCCCACACGTAGAGAAACCACCAGATTCCCCATGGGTGATTGAGAGGTGGCTGCAAATGGACAGGGCGAGGGGCAGGGTGGGAAATCGGCGTGGACGTAACCGGCTCTGTCACTGTCTCCTCCTTTGCTTCTGCAGCAGGTGGTACTCCCCGCACGGAGCCTACGCCCAGAGCAAGCTGGCCCTAGTCCTGTTCACCTACCACCTCCAGGGGCTGCTGGTGGCCCAGGGCAGCCACGTCACCGCCAACGTGGTGGACCCCGGGGTGGTCAACACCGACCTCTACAGACACATCTTCTGGGGCACACGTCTGCTCCAGAAGCTGTTCGGCTGGTGGTTCTTCAAGGTGAGTCTCTGACTGTTCCCTTCTCGATGCCGATGGTGTGATCCTCAGCCACACGGGGGGACGGCCACTTACACAGAGTTGGGTGCAGCGACCATCAAGGAAGATGGACTTCTTATGTCCACACTCAGAGGTGTGAACATCCCAGCACCCCTCATAGCCCAGATCAGACGCTAATTGAGTAAGGATCCTCATGTGCCTTCACGTAGTTGCTGGAATTACAAACCACCTGGAACCACACCTGTTCAAGATACCTGGTGTGTCTGCTTTGGGTGTTCATCCTTCTTCATTTGTCTTTGCCCAAATGGGATGAAACCAAATGGTCTATTATGGGGATGTATCTGTTTCTTTATCGAACCTCCTTTTAGGTGCATTTAGGTGGTTGTCCGTTTTTCCCATTAAGTGCAATAATTACAACAAAAATTAACATCTGGTCCATCTCCCTCTGTGTAAGACACAGGCTAAAAAAAAAGTCCCTTATATGCATTTAATCCCCAGGTAACCCAATGTGGTTCATAAACACCATGGTTGTCAT
Source organism: Rhinoceros unicornis (assembly GCA_028646465.1). Classification (NCBI taxonomy): domain Eukaryota; kingdom Metazoa; phylum Chordata; class Mammalia; order Perissodactyla; family Rhinocerotidae; genus Rhinoceros; species Rhinoceros unicornis. The sequence goes on along the minus strand of CM053558.1, from coordinate 97,756,812 downwards.
TATCTTAGATGTCACCAGTGAAGACACAGGGACGAAGTCACCTACCCAGGATAGCACGGAGCCTCTGGGATTATTTCCTTAGGATAAATTCTTAAAAAGGAGATTGTTCATCCGGAGGGTATGCACAATTAAAATCTGATATTCCAAATTCCCCAGCACGTTTCCACTGATATTTTTATATTACGTCCATGGACCCTATGTGGTTGCATTTAAATTTGCATATTTGTTCATTACCAGTGCAATCCTGTGTTTAGCGGACGGTAATCTTGCTTCTTGTAAGAATGACACGTGTCTTTCCACTGGCTGTCTTTCTGTGGGAGGACCCGATCTAGCCGTGGGACGCGGGCAGATCCTCCGGCTTCCACAGTCTTGGCGAGTAGACAATATTAATTTCTTCCCCACGGCGGGGTCTCAAAGATTAGAAACAATAAGTGCCAGCCCCGGAAGGGAGGATGCACTCGATAAATGACAGTGATTGCGGTGAACACTCCACCTCTTGAGTTCTCCTTGGCTCAGCCTTTTGGCCACCGAAGAAACCTAGATTCTGACAGATAATAATTAACAAATGCAACCACCGGGCGCCAGCCTCCGGCCTCCTCCGGCTGTAATTACATCTCCATCATCACGAGATCCTTTCACCACGTCAAAACCCCCGACTCCTCCTGAATCTCTGAGTCCCCTCTGCAGTGACATAGAAAATTCGACTTCCCTTTACGAACGTGACTTCTGTGTGAATTACTTGGTCACGTCCTCTGGCCGTTTCTCCACCGGGGGAGATGCTGATTCAGAAAACGGTCTGTGTATTACGGATAGTCACCATTTGTCTCATGTTTCGCATTTCAACTTATGTTCTTAGAGCAGATACTTTATGCCAACACGGAGTTAAAGGAGTTACGTTGTTATTGCCTTGTGTTCTTAAAGGGGTTGTTTCCTTTTGTGGTTTAACTTTCCTGGTTTCAGGGCTAGTGTCCTGTTTAGAAATTAATCCCTGGATTGTTTTTACTTGTTACAGCCAGATTCTCAATCTGGATGACGTTTGCATGGTGAGGAATACAGCTGCTTATTGTTGTTCAAACTGGTCCCTTGTTCAGACTTGGACCCGTGTGTGTGCCCAAGACCCCATCCTTCTCTGCTGACCCCACAGACAACGTTTGCTGTTTTCTATGTACCTACGTATGCTTCCGTCTGTTCTGAAGTCACCATTCATCTCCAGCAGTGCCCTCCCCATCCCTCTTAGTTTCCTTAGCTTTCCTGACCCTTTGACGTGAGTATTTTCCCCCGACCACCTTTACGTGATTTGCAAATTGAAGAAAACACAATCTGTGATGAGGAGACACCCATTTATTTATCCAATCTCTCTTCTTTTGTGCATTTGGGTTGTTGTCAGCTTTTCCCAGCTAGTATAACCATCAGAACAAAAATTAATTTGGGGGGCTTTGACTTAATTTAGGGATTGTTGAGATTTCAGACAGAGCTCTTCCTGTCTGAGACTCGGGTGTCTCTCCTGTCGCTCACGTCTTTCTCGGAGCTTGTGATAGTGTGATCTATAATAAGAAATATGTGTTTGGTCTTCCTCCCTGTTCCTGGCACAGAGCTCCTAAAACCTTTGGAATGTCCTAAGCGATCACAGTGATAAAGGCGTCTTTGTTATGTTAATGAGGAGACTTTGGAATGTCCCAGAGGATGGGGGCTGGTTGCCAGGGGAACCAACCCTGTGATTAGAGGGCTGGAACTTTTAGTCCCATCCCCCTGACCTCCCGGAGTGGAGACGGATGGAGACTGTGTTCCATCACCAATGGCCAATGATGTCATCGATCATGCCTATGTAATGGAGACTCTAGAAAAACCGGAAAGGAGGGGATTTGGAGAGCTTCCGAGTGGGTAAACACGTGGAGATTTGGGAGAAGTGGCATCTGGGGAGAGCGTGAAATCTCCATACCCTTTCCCCATGCATCTCTTCCATCTGGCTGTTCCTGAGGTACATCCTTTTATAACAAACCGGGGATCTAGTAAGTACGATGTTTCTCTGAGTTCTGTGAGCTGTTCTAGCACATTAATCGAGCCCAAGGAGAGAGTCCCGGGAACTTGGTGGGTCAGAAGCACAGGTGACAGCGGGGACTTGCGATGGGCACCTGAAGTCTGGGATAGTCTTGTGGGACGGAGCCCTTCACCCGTGGGCTCGGACACCATTTCCAGGTAGACAGCGTCAGAACTGAGTGGGATTGTAGGACACACAGCTGCTGTCAGAGAATTGCATGGAATGGAGAAAAACCCCACCACGTCGGAGTTGGCGACCGGAATCTTAATGCTTTTCAGAAGGGTTTTATTAATTCTCAATAAATGCCCATACATTTCCTATTGCATTAATCCTCATGATTTTATGAAGTTGTAATGTTTGTTTCTGTCGTGAATAGGATTAAAAAAAAATTGCAAACCATGCAAACAACAAAATGAATAAAATATTTGAAAGTCAGTAATACAATGAGCACACACATAATTCCAACACCAGAACGTGTCCATGCTTTTCCCCGAATGCACCTTCCTCCCTCCCCTAGTAGGGAAGCTCTTACCTAGACGTGGTGTTAAATATTTTCTTGTTTCTCATTATAAATGTCTCACATGAGTGTGTCTCTGAAATTTAATTTTGTATTTTCTGATCCTCATGTAAGTAGAATAATATCTGTGATTTGCTTTCTTTGCTGGGTCATTTAGTTAACTGGGGCTGCCATTACAAGTGGCCCCACACTGGGAGCTTAAACCACAGGAATTCACCCTCCCCCAGTCCTGGAGCCCAGACGTCTGAGATGAAGGGGTCCAGGGCCGCGCTCCCTCCGGAGGCTCCAGGGGAGGGTCCTTCCTGCCTCTTCCAGCTTCTGGGGCTCCAGGCGTCCCTGGGCTGGTGGCCGCCTCCCTCCATCTCTGCCTCCGTCTCCACGTGGCTTGTCCTCTGTGTCTGTGTCTCCTCTTGTGTCTCTGATGAGGACACTGTCAGTGGATTTAGGGCCACCCTCATCCAGGATGACCTCATCTCCATCCTTTACTTAATCATGTCTGCAAAGACTCTGTTTCCTAATAAGGTCCCGTTCTGAGGTTCCAGGGGTCAGAACTTCAACGTATCTTTTGGGGGACACAGTTTGACCCACCGCACTCAGTATTAAATGTTTGTAATCTATCCACGTTGACGCGTGTCGAAGTAGGTTATTCCTTTCCTTCCCTGGAAAGTCTTCCGTGTGCGTATACAACACAGTTTAGATCCATTCTCCGGATTCAGAAACAGTTGGGCTGTTTCCATTTCTTTGCTGTCACCAGCAGCGTTGGTGTAAAGGTTCCTCTCCACATCTCCATGTCCACTCCTGTGTCAGTTCCTCTAGAGAACATAGCAGGCAGTGCATTTTAAGGCTATAAGGTTCACACGTGTCCATATTTTCTGGAGAATTCCTTGTGGTTTTCCAGGGCTGTTTTGCCAATCCACATTCCGAGTCCTGGGAATTCCTGATGCTTTGCATCTTCATCACTTCCATCACTGACATCTTGTTATTTCTAATAGAGTTTCAGCCTCTAATTTCTTTAGCCATATGACTATTTAATTGGCAAATACTGATCATATTGCCTCCTTCATTCTAATATATATGCTTCTCTTGAAAACTTTCTTATCCACTCTATAAACAATTAAATAGTAGATCATGTAGGTGGCCCCAAGATCTTATTTATTTTGTTGGGAAAACATCTACTATTTCTTTATTTGAATACTTATATATATTATCATTTGTATATTTTGCTTTATTATGTACTATGTTGTATGTTATTCCTATTTTATTTATTTTTTTAAATGAAGTATTCATGTTCAATTTTACAAGAAACATTTTGCTTCTGAGAGCAGGGTTAGTCAAACTCTGGTCCACGGGCAGGCCACATGTTTCTGTAAATAAAGTTTTACTGACACACACGCCCAATCATTTACGTGTTGTCCACAGTGGTTTCCACGTTACAATGGCAGAGTTGAGTCATTACAACAGAGAACAGATGGCCCCCAAAGCCAAAAATATTTATTATCTGGCCCTTTACACAAAAAATTTGCTGGGTCTGATCCAGAGAGATGATTATATTTTTATTTCCTTTAACTCCCTCATTTGGATAACTTGGATCCGAATGTTCCTTAGAACAGACGGTCCCAAATTTCTAGAAGGAGTCTTGCTGTCGTGAGCATCCTTCTGTAATGCACCGCGGGTTTCCGTTTTCCCGTCACTTCATTGAGGGCTTTGGATAGATATTTATCCCCGAGCTGCAGATTCCCTTTCTGTGCTGTTTTTGTGACGTTTCGATACTAAAGCTTTGATGCTCTGTAGAAGAAAAGAGAGAGATAGTTGAGAAGGTTTTCTTTCTATTTTCCTCCCAATGTTTCAGCATAGTCTAATTATCTTGAAAAGTATCTGCTTTTGAAAATTGAAACGGTTGGCCTTTGAAAACTCTCTGGGTTTGGGAATTTTCAGAAGAAGAATTCTAAGTCAGCTCTCAAATTTTCTTGAACGCTCGTTGCTTTGTTGAGCTTTTCGACTCTTCCGGAGTCAATTTTGGCCGCTTGCTCCCTGGGATAATTGTCTGTTCTCATCAAGTTTTAGAATGAACGAGCGTGGTTACTCACTCTCTTCCTGGGGTCAGCCTCCCTTACTTTCTCTGGCTTCCATCTCAAAGTCCGTAATGAAATCAGCCGCCCCCAGGGCTCCTTGAAGAGCTTAACGACCTCCCCAACTTTTCACTTTGCTTTCTTATCAGCTCATCTTTTATTCTCCAATTCCTCAAGCAAAGGGATTTCAAGTTTTAAGTTCTTTCCGCAGCAAAACATCAACCCTTGCGTGGACTAACTCCATATTCCACCACGAATCGCTGTGAATGACTCGAGCATCCCGAGAGAACATGTACCGCTGTTTCTTTAGTATTCGGACATGAAGGTGAAACTTTAACCATCTGAATCATTTGTTCAATTCTGTCATCATCATCTGTACATATGGATTAAAAATAACCACAGGGCACTGTTGGAATTTTGGTGCCTTTACATATAAGAGAGAAAATTATGAATCTTTAGAGTTGTGTAGTGGATAGATATTCATTACGTGGAAATGAAGCAAAAATGCAGCAGGCTACCATGTCATCTTTGTAATGGTAATTGTGTATATCCGTATTATTTATTATAGGAATGTGTACATGCGTCACGTATAGTCTGCAAGGATGTGCCCTTGGTCCCTGGGGGGAGACCGTATGACTTACGTGTCTTTGTGTTCTGGCATTATTTTACATCACTCTAAAACCTCCATTCTACGCCCCATCAAAAAAACATGACCATTTGGTTTATGCTGTTTCATGCTCAGTGCTGGCGTAGATTAAGCCTTTCAGAGGGTGTGCGTGCTGTTCAGACCTCTAGGAAGCGTTTGTAGCTCCGTAAATGGAAGGCAGCGCCGACAGAGAAAACGTGCATCTCCCATGCCATGTGGCCATTGCGTTGGGATGTCATCCCAGCTCCCTCTCCCATTGCCTCAAGATCAGTGGGCGCCACGAAAAAGCACGATTCTCCATGCTAGGTGCATCTTGTGCAGGAGTCGTATCAAACAAGCCCGGGCCTCTTTGAAAATCACTTTAGCACGTCTCTAATGGAAGATGGTCAAATTCACGATGTAGAATGTGCCCACAGCACAATAAAATATCTGACTAGTGATTGTTGGTTCTCTTAAACGTGCATTCCAGTCAGTCTGTTGGTCCAGGGAAGGTGGATCATTTGAATGATTGGTTCTCTGATGGATGTGCTGAGAGGGCGGCAGGTTTAATTAATCAGTTGAAGGACACACGTCCAGCCGTCCTTCCTCCCCACCTCTGTATCGTGAGCTTCCCCTTTGCACAGGATCCTTCATTGGCATTCAAGCACGCTGTAACAGCATCTTAAGAAAGACAACACCCTCCGTTGATGTTCTGTCATGCTGTAGGGACCTACCAGCCATGGCTGTACCCTTCCTGGCATAAAACCTCTGGTAGGAGATCCTGGGTGATCCAGGTGAGCCCCATGTCATCATAAGAGTCTTTATAAGAGAGAAGTGGGAGGGTCAGAGGCGGGGAAGGAGAGGTGACAATAGAAGCAGAGGTGATGTGATTGCTGACTTCGAAGATGGAGGAAGGGACCACAAGCCTGGGAAGGCAGTGGCCTCTAATAGTTGGAAAAGGCAAAGAAATGGGTTCTTACCTGGAGCTTCCAGAAGGAACACAGCCCCGCCAACATCTAGATTTTAGCCCAGTGACATTCATTCTGGACTTCTGACCTCTCAGATTGTTCACATGATAAATTTGTGTTGTTTTAAGCCACCAAATTTGTGGTCATTTCTCAGAGCAGCCACAGGAAATCCATACACCCTCTTTCTTTGGGTCTCAGCTCTCGTGGCCATAATCTTGTGTCTTTGGCAAGTTTATTGGTTTCAGCTCCTTCCTCTGTAAAGTAGGTTGATGAGACCCACCTTTCAGGTGTATCGTGAAGATTAATCAGATGGGATTCCATAAGAGGCACGGAGGAAGGAGTCAGGACATAATGGCAGTTCAGATTATGACAGCTCACGCAACCCTCCCCACGTCAAGACAGTTCAATGGGGCATCAGGACGGGCACTTCCCATAATTGCACCAGGACAACAAGAACCCAACTAGTTATCACTCAGTTTGTCTCTCTGCCATTTTAGTAAGCGCTAAGAGGAGAAGTGTGGTGGCTATGGTCTGCCCTAGTGTGGGAGACAGGAGGCAAAGGCTTCGCCACGGATGGAGCCTTTGAAGGAAGGTTGAAGGCTGGACCAGGGTCCAAGGAGATGAGCAAGTCTGGGACCATATGTGATGCAGAAAATGGTTCAAATGCTCAGCACCGCTTTCCCAACTGGGTCCCCCATCTGAACCCCAGACCCCAGAAATGAGCTGAGCTACCCTCGTCTCAGTTGTCCCAAGGGTGGCTGCTCCCAACCCCATTCCAGACGTACAAGGGGACAAGCTTATCGTCTGTGATGTGCAATGACAGCCTTAGGACATTAAGGCTGGCCTCCCTCCCAGGACCCCAGTTGAGGAATATCAGCGATGAGGTAACAGGATCAGACGCGTCCAGCCTACAGAGCGTCCAATGGACTGGAGGGCATAGGGGGACCTGGGATCTGGTTAGAGGCCTTTGCGGTGGTGTAGGTGGGGCTGGACATGGTAGAGAGGGAGAGGAGGAGATTGTTTTGAAAACTAGTCCACAGATAAAATCAACAGATCTTGGCTTGTTGACTATGGGAAGTGAAGGAAGGAAGACTCAAGGATAATTGGGGGCTTCTGACACAGGAAATTGGGCAGGTGGGTGCCTGTCCAAGAGATGGGAGAACAGAGAAATGCCCAGGTGTGTTGACCTTGAGATGTGTAAGTAGGGTTTCCTCTTCTAGAAGCCAACTGGGCTGCGAATGTGTGTCTGCAGCTCAGAGGAGAGCAGAGACGGACGTTGCGATTTCAAAGATGAAGGCCAAGAGGGAGATGACAGATGAAGCCGTGGGCATGGATGATGGGCCCATAGGATGGAGGCAGATTGAGGAGGAAGATGGAGAGGGTTGGGGTCTCCGGAAGAACCAAGATCTGGCAAATTCCATGCAGCACCTCCCATCTCCTCTCGTCCGTCTGCTATGCCCCTCACTTTCGTAATTTGTTAATTCTGGATAATAATATCTCATAAGATTGTTGTGGAAATTGCTGACACAATATATGTGAAAGCATTTCCAAAACTGTAAAGCCCTGTATAATTATGTAATTATAAGGCATTCATTTTTTCCCTACAATCGTACATTGCTTGCAGCTCTATTTTAGCACACTTTAAAATCCATCCCATGTTCCATTTAGTTCGCTTATTATTTTATTTCTTTCATGCATTTGTGCCCAAACATCGACCCACCGCCCCTGCCTAGTGTAAGCTCCCGGGTGGCAAGGGCTATTTGCAACATTATCTTCCTTGGCCCTGAGAGCCAACAAAATGTGGGTGAGCACTTAATACACATTTTTTGTACTGAATTGCATTGAAATGACTTCCATTGCTTTCAGCTCCAACAGTCCCTGAGACTCAAGAGTGGCTTCATGCAGAGAAAAACTTTATAAAGACGCCGAGCTCTCTCCCCCTGGCCCCCAGCAGGCATCTGGGTTTGCAAAGACTCCGCTGCCTCTGATGAAACCAGCACATTCCATTCTTGGGTTTTGGTTCACATTTTAGACATCTGTCCCCTTCCAAGTCTGTAAGGATTATTATTATTATTTTAAAGGTGTAAATGAAATGGGATATGTTATTTATGCCAGAGGGGGCATTGTTTAGAGCCCCTTCTTGTCTGTGCAGAAGCCGACTCTCATTCCCCGGCACGTGGCACCCAGGATACATACTTCATCATTCTGGAAATGTGCTGGAAGACAGCTCAGATCGACTCCAGCTGCATGGGGGCAGATAATCACATTCTACTGGGACGGGCAGTAGGTCTACAGGTTCACCATTCGACGCTGGTCACCTCTCTTTGGTTTTCCATGAGGCCAGAGAGAGAACAGGACTGGTTCGAGACTTTCTGCTTATCCGTCTTAATTAGGTATTTTGCAAACATTTCGCCCTCAGGATGCTCATCATTGCGGACCTGAGTGCCCAGATGTTTTGAACGTGTCTGGCTATCTGGATCTCAGATACCTTCCTAGAGGGGACAGTGCCTATAGATGAATTTTAAAAACTGAAACAGAGAATCTGTTGTGCAGTTTCATGCCCAGCTGACTAAACTCTAGGTGGGGAAGCATGCTTATAGAAACAAGCACAAAGTGTGCATTTTCTCCTGGGAGAAGAGCATTGTGGAATCTCATTAACTACGTTTCTATTGATTGTTCCTCGGCAAATTGAGAGGTGCTGCCTTGTTTACCTGTGCTGGTTGGAAATCACTAGTTGCTTGCGTTTTATGAGCCTGGAGTTGTCAGCTGGCTCTGAGCTCAGCTGAACTTCTCTAGGAGGTAAGTGACATCGCTGACCTAGCCAGAGGGCCAGCTTGGGGAGGAAGAGGGAAGCGTTAATAACTCTCTTTCCTGGAGATGAACGTCCCCAAGCTTGAGCTCTTTAGTCGTGAAATATTATCTACATCTTCACCCCGCAGGTAAGGGATTTTAGAGGTCATAGCCATGGACCATGGATGTGGCTTCAGAGCTCCCTGACCAGAGATGTGGCCGCATAGCTCAGGACCACAGACATGGCTCTGTAGCTCATGGACCGCGGGTGTGGCTTTGTAGCTCAAGACCATGGCTGTAGCTTCAGAGCTCACTGACCAGAGATGTAGCTTCATAGCTCATGGACCACGGACGTGGCTTCATAGCTCAGGACCATGGACGTGGCTTCACAGCTCACTAACCAGAGATGTGGCTTCATAGCTCACAGACTATGGATGTGGCTTCATAGCTCACCAACCACGGACATGGCTTCCTTTGTTCTAACTGTATCACCAGCAATACCGGCTGTGTCGTCTTGGCCACGTTGATTAGTCTCTTCTTCCTCCATGACCCCCTCTGTAAATTAGGAACAGTATCCATACCCACCTTGTGGTGTTGTCGTGCAGATAAAATGCGCTAAGGCCTGTGAGGTGCTTTCCAGTATCCGGCATGGTGTGGGTGCCATGTGGGTATTTCTGCATGTAGAAGGCATCGTCAGGATGGGAGGGCAATGACTCAGAAGCATTCCCTGGTAGTATTTAGGGCACTGCGTGGTACAGGGAGATGCCACAGGAGTTTCTGCTGCTCCCACCAAAGCTGCTTTCACCATTATTCCTATGAGTATTGTGTATAGGGTTCTAGGTTCAAGGGATTTAAGAGAAATGTGGTCTTTGTTTCCTCTCCATGCTTTTTTGATGACCTAGAATGCGTTATCATTCAAATAGAGACCTTGGTGTTGGGTCATAGTCATCAGCTTTGGCTGCTGTAACAGAATCCCACAGACTGGGGGCTTAAACAACAGACATTTGTTTCTCATGGTTCTAGAGGCTAGAAGTCCAAGATCAAGGTGGTAGCATGGTCATGTTCTGGTGAGGGCTCTTTTCTTGGCTTGTAGATGGCCATCTTCTCATTGTGACCCCACATGGTGGAGAGACAACTGTGGTCTCTCCTCCTCTTCTTATAAGGACCCTAATCCCGTCATGGGGACTCACCCTCATGACCTCATCTAACCCCAGTCACCTCCCAAAGACCCCACCTCCTTACACCATCCTATTGGGGGTGAGGGCTTCCACATATGAATTTGGGGGGACACACCTTCAGTCTGTAATAGGCCATATGCATTCACTGGGCACATATTTAAGCCTCATCTCTCACCTGCCAGGGACTTTGCTGGTAATGGCGAGACAGCCAGGCACAGATACACACGCCTGAGGAGCAGGCTACTCTCACAGGCTCACGCGGTGGTGGGGATGAGGGGCGGGACGTATCCTTCAATGACACGTCAGGTCTAGGAGAAAGGGAAGCACGGTGAGCACAGAGTCACGCAGGACTGAGTGGTCTAGAGCCATCTCTCCAGTGGGTGTGTGAGAGAGACCCGAGGGAAACCTGAGGGCAGAACATTCCAGAAGGGGCAAGGAGCAGGTGCAGAGGCCAGAGGCGGAGGCCAGCCTGGGAGGGACAGCAGGACGTCACGATGGCCCACGCATACGCATCTGTCTTCAGCCGACCGGAGCGATGCCCCTCGGTCCCCTTTCCCACGACCTTGGGAGTGGGAACCCTCTTGGAGAAGCTCGACGACAGACGTCGTCTTGCACCCAGCACTGACCCATCTCAGGTGCAGACAGAAGCAGCCAGTGGTGCTTTTCCGTAAAACCGAGCAGGTCTTGGAAAAGTTCAAAGCGGAGGTCAGATGGACAGCGTTTTATTCGTTGCATCAGGACACGGGCTGAGGGTCGCTGCTGGGCCTGGATGCTCTTAGAGAAACTCGCTGTCTCATTCTGCCTTTCTCTCTTTCCATCTTTCTCTCTCTCTCTGTCTCACCCTCCCTCCCTCCTTTTTTCCTTCCTTCCATCTTTCCAGCCTTCCTTCCTCCCTTCACTCCTTCCTTCCTTCCTCCCTTCCATTTTTCCATCCTTCCTTCTTTCCTTCCTTGCTTCCATTCTTCTATCCTTCCTTCCTTCTTTTCATCCTTCCTTCCTTCCTCCTTTCCTTCCTTCCTTCTCTGTCTGTCTCCCTTCCTCCCTCCCTTCCTTCCTCCATCCTTCCTTCCTTCCTCTTTCCTTCTTGCTTCCTTCCTTTCTTCCTCCTTCCTTCCCCCTCCCTTCCTTCTTTCCTTCCTTCCTTCCTTGCTTCTTTCCTTCCTCTCTTCTCTCTCTGTCTCCCTTCCTTCCTTCTCTCTCTCTATCTTCTATACTCCGACCTACACGACTTGTAGACATGAGACTGCATCCTCCATCACTTCCCCATGTGTGCCTCACGCTCTGTGCTGCTCTGTCGTGAAAACAGCCACGCCCTTCAAGCAGAAATGGCCTAGGTATTTCTCTCTCTCTCTCTTTTTTTTTTTTTTTTGTGAGGAAGATCAGCCCTGAGCTAACATCCATGCTGATCCTCCTCTTTTTGCTGAGGAAGACCGGCTCTGAGCTAACATCTATTGCCAATCCTCCTCCTTTTTCCCCCCAAAGCCCCAGTAGATAGTTATACATCATAGTTGCACATCCTTCTAGTTGCTGTATGTGGGACACGGTCTCAGCATGGCCAGAGAAGCGGTGCGTTGGTGCGTGCACAGGATCTGAACCCGGGCCACCAGTAGCAGAGCGCGCGCACTTAACCACTAAGCCACGGGGCTGGCCCCTGGGTATTTCTTCAGGGACACAATTCACAAAGAGTCTACAGGACCTGGGCATTGGGAACCAAACCCCGACACGAGGGCTCAACATTCGGGAAGGAGACGGTCGACAGGAACAATCACGTGAACGTGGGGACCCCAGTCACAGGGGAGCCCTGTGGTTTTCCTCATGCAGACGGACCGAGATGCAGAACCCATGAGAAACAGAGATGATCTGGGACGGAAACTTTCTAGTGAGGACAGTCCGTGTGTCGGGAGCGTCTCCCTCCCACGATGCATCACGCAGCAGACGAGTGCATCCTAAGCACCTTCCCCTGGAGAAGGAGCGTGCACACAGCTCCTTCCTGGAATGTGCACACACCTGCCGGAGCTGGCCGCCACACAGAGCCCTTCACAGGTGTGTGTTCCCAGTCGGAGAGGAGCAATCATTTGCACACTGAATTAGTTTGCTACACTGCCATAGCAAAGGACCCCAGACTGGGTGACTTAATCAACAGACATTTATTTCTCCCAGTCCTGGAGGCTGGAATCCGAGATCCAGGTGTGGGCAGGGCTGGTTCCTCGTGCGGCCTCTCTCCTTGGTGAGTGGACGCCGCCCTCTCCCTGTGTCCTCACATGGTTGTCCTTCTGTGCGTGTCTGTGTTCTCATCTCCTCTTCTTACAAGGACACCAGTCCTATTGGGTCAGGACCCACCCTAATGACCTCATTTTACCTTCATCACCTCTTTAAAGACCCATCTCCACAAACAGCCCCATTCTGAGGTCCTGGGAATTAGGGGTCCCACATATGGATTTGGTGGGGACACACTCAGTCCATTTCAGACATTCTGCTTTATCTTCATGCCCAGTGCAGTGACCAGCTCAGCGGGAGGCTGCTGCACAGACAGAGGCAGGAGCTGGGCGCCGTGGACGTTCTCTCTTCTTGTTACACAGCTGCAGCTGCCCTCTCGCTGCACGGCACACTTCCTACCCCAGGACCCACGTGGACTCAGAAGTCTTCCCACACCCACTCTCCCCTCTGCATATCCCAGCCTCCTCTGAGACATTTCTGGGAGAAGGCAGCACATGCAGTGGGTGAGAATATTGGCCAAGAGCTGGTGGTCCTGGGTTCGAATCCTGGCTTCTGCACCCACCGGCTGTGTGCCATGGGCAAATGCGAGACCTCTCTGAGCCTTGGGTCCCCATCTGTAAAATGGTGTGTTAGCACTTCATACAATGCCTGGCACATATTTCTCAACGTCACCCTCATTGTGGTTGGTATTTATCCTTTGCAGTCGTGTTTCTACTTGCCGAAAGCTTTTCCCTCGTATGGCTTCATTCGTTCCTGCTGGAAAAACTGTTACTGCAAATCCCGTTTCCAACTGAGGAAACTGAGGCTTAAAGAGGGAGGATGGTTCAGGTGGGCTCTCACAGTTAACAAGAATGAAGCAGAAATCTGAATGCAGGTCCTAGGACCCCCAATTCTTGGATGTCTCCCCCTCCACCAGAGGATGCAGGAAAATGCCCCAAAATTAAATTCATGTGTGTGCAAATGTGCGTGACTGTGTATGACTGTGTGAGAACGTGTGTGTGCATGTGGTTGAGTCTGTGTAATGCATGTGAGCATGTGTGTCTGTGTGCTTGTGTCTGTGTGTGATTCTGTTCATGTGAGCATGTGTGTGAGTGTGTGTGTGCATGTGAGTGTGTGTGCACATGTGGGTGTGTGTGCATGTCTGTAAGTCTATGTGTGCACATGAGCATGTGTGTGCACATGTGGGTGAGTTTGCGTGCACGTCTGTGAATCTGTGTATGAACGTGAGTGTGTGTGTGTGAGCCTGTGTGAGCATGTGTGTGCATGTGAGCATGTGTGTATGTGTGAGTCTGTGTGCACATGTTGGTGCATCTGTGTGCACACAAACGTGTGTGTATGAATCTGTGTGAGCATGTGAGCATGTGTGTGGGGGTCTGTGTGTGCATGTGAGTATATGTGTGCGCACAAATGGGTGAGTCTATATGAGCGTGCTGATACACACACATGCACCTCAGCATTTATCGTGGCACCCTCCCTGTCACACAGGCGTGACTCTGATGGGTAATGATTAGGATGGTGACATCTGATATAACCGAGAATAAATGAATAAAACCATCTATTTCATGAGCTGTCAAAACGTTTAGGAATTAAAGAATTACAAATGGAATCTCATTTCCTCCATCTTCATTATAAGCCCCAGGCTTTGAAATGTTCTGCAAATGATCGGTGCGTGCTTTTTTTAACCCAGCATCTATCATGTGTTTAAGCATGATAGTCAGATAAGTGGGTGTGATGAATTCTCCACAAGATGCATTAGAGCCAGGAAGAAGCTCGTTTCTTCAGCCCCTTTCTATGTCAGCATAACTCCCTGGCTGCCCAGGGCCACCCTGCATGAGTATGTGTGTGTGCATGTGAGTGTATCTGTGTGTGAGTGTATGTGTGTGCGTGAGAATATGTGTGTGCATGAGAATGCAAGTGTTACATGTATGTGTGTGTGCATGTGAGTATATGTGTGTGTGCACGTGAATGTATGTGCATGAGAATGTGTGCATGTGAGTATATTGTGTATGTATATTGTGTGTGAGTATATGTCTATTCATGTGAATATATATGTGCATGTGAATGTGTGTGTGCACGTGAATGTATGTTGATATATGTCTGTGCATTTGAATGTGTATATTCATGTGAGTGCATGCATGTAAATATATGTGTGTACGTGAGAATATATGTGCATGCATGTGAGTATGTGTGTGTGCATGCAAGTGTATGTGAATGTATGTGTGTATATGGGAATATATGTGCATGCATGTGTGTAGATGTGTGTGCATGGGAATGTGTGTGAGCATATGTGTGTGCATGTGAATGTGTGTGTGCATGTGTGCGTGTGTGTGCATGTGAATATATGTATGTATGTGAATGTGTGTGCACATGACTGTGTGTGTGCATGTGAATGCATGTGCATAGGAGTATATGTGCCTGCATGTGAGTATGTGTGGGTGCATGTGAGTATATGTGTGTGCATAGGAGTGAATTTCCTACAGAAACAGCATTGTCAGACAGAATTATTTTCATCCTGTCTCCCGGCGCTAGCTGCATTTTGGGTGCAATGCTGTGCCCCTTGGGCATCCCAAGCTCATTTCCAACATACCGTGGGCACCTTCTTGCCTTGTTAAACGGCCGTCCTTGTGTTCTGGTTGGACCAGCACATCACAAGAACCGTTACCCAGACAAGAGAATTCTCAACATGTGGAGGAAATAGAAGCCCCCAGATCATGCCCACAGGAGGACTGGGAAGAAGAAGGCTCTATGAGAGGGCTGGAGATATCCCACTGGAGGGAGAACCTAGGGGGGTCATAGTCTGGGGCTGGAACAAATTGGGTCTCTGGATGGAGGTGACTCACTACACCAGACAAAGGTGGGGTGTTCTGGGCATGCACCCCTGAATCCTCACCGTGGATGACAGCTGAATTAGAAACAAGCTCCTTCCGGGAGCTAATTTAAGGATTTATATGCAAAGGAGGTGCAGCACTAAATATAAAGCGATAGGACTTTAGATGCCACTGAAGTTAAAAGCTGGTTTGTGCACTAGGGAGCCAGCCGGACCTCTGGGAGGAAAGAGGGTTGGAGACTGAGTTCCATCACATGGCCAATGATTAAATCAGTCATGCCTCTGTAATGGGACCCCAATAAAACCCCAGACACCAAATCTCGGGGTGGGGGGACTTCCTGGTTGATATGCTGTGAGGTGACACCTCTTCCTCTCGGGAAAAGGGTTCGGGCATTTCCCTTTGAGACCCTCCCAGCCCACATCCTGTGGCTGAGGCTCTTCGCTTGTCTCTTCCTGGTCTGTGTCCTTTATAATAAAGCTGAAATCACTGTCTGACTTATTTCGATTAGCATAATACCCACAAGGTCCATCCAGGTTGTCACTAATGGCATGATTTCATCTTTTTCATGGCTGAGTAGTATTCCACTGCATATGTATAGCACGTCTTCTTTATCTGTTCATCTGTTGATGGGCATTTACACAATTTTAGAAACCAGTGTGACGTCAATAAAAAAAAATTTGAATCACACGTATAGTACTTTCTTGAGTTCTGTAAGTGTTTCTCGCAAATCATTGGTTGAACCTGAAGGGCTCATAGGAACCCCGGAATCAATAGTCAGTGGATCAGAAGTGTGGGGCACCTGGGGACCCCAGAGACGTGTGCTGGCATCTTGAGTGGGGCAGTTAAGGAGACCTGAAGCCCTAAACACACAGATGCTTTGCTAATTCCAGGTAGACAGCTTCAGAATCGAGCCACACTACGCCTGGTTGGGGTGGAAACAGGACGCTGGTCATAGCCACTGCCCCAGGAAGACGGGTAAATTCAGTGTTCTTTTCAGTAAAATAGACTCACAGCCTACGTGAATTTTGGGAGAAGTCTCCTATTTAAAGTAAAAGAATCCTTTTTTGATGGACTTTTTGTTCGATACATCTGAAAAGGACATACAGACAAAGAATTGAGACATGAGAAAGTGTTGGTTCAACACTAATCCACCTACAAGAATTAGCATTTTGGGGAAGGTGGGCAAGATTGCCTAAACATTTTTAAAAATTGAAAACTACAACCAAAATAAGCTGATAAAATCCCTATTCACCTTAAGAGGAGTCTTCATAAGGCTCTTGCAAGATACACATGTAACAAATCAACATGTTTTACACCTGAAACTTGCACAACGTTCTATGTCCATTTTTTTAAAAAAGGTAATTGAATCCTGTATGGAGAAACACAGTCCTACAGTGAAATGGCAGGAGATTCCTTGAGACACAGGGTCCCCTTCACGACCTCATCCCCGCTCCGTGCTCCCCACCCCTTCCCACCCCAAACCCGACACAAGGCATTCCCAGTAATGCTTGTTCGCCTCTCCAGACTCTTTTGCAAACCCTCAGGCTCCTCATAGGAGATCCCAGATCCTTCACATTCTCCACGTCAATCCATATCTTCCCTGTGTGGCAGCAGAATCTTGCAGCCTTGACTCAGGGACGCAGTAAATCAAAGGAAAGCTTTCTCTGAGCTGCCCTCAGCTATTTCCCATCCTAGTCATGGTCATTGTTTTCGGAAGGTTGGTACCCAGCATTGATGGGAAATTGGTTGCAGAAGAGCTGGTGTTCGTACTGACAATGCCTTAAAATTGCAGCTTCTATGCCAGTCAGCTGGTGCTGTGGTTTAAACACAGCTTTGCTGTTCATCTCTTTCTAACTTTCTTCAGCCTGAGCATAAATGCCCGGGTGCCGTTTGTAATGATGATTTCCAGTATGCCCCAGTTGAGCACGTCTGCACCCAGCAAACGCGACCATTGGCTTGCCTCCTGGCCTGGATGTGTTCCCCAAAGTCTTAGACTACAGACTTTTAGAGGCACATGAGAAGGTCCAGGGTTCGGTGACTTGAGCGGATTTCCAAAAGTTGATTACAAGAGATAAGCTCCCAAAAGGTTGTTATCGTGATGACAAGAAGTTAAGAGGGAATTCTGTTGATTTCTGGATATTGAGTTGTTGCCACAAAAGCCCTTGGGTTTCCATAATTTCTAATCCCTTGAGCTGTTCCACCTGGCTCTTAGGTGCCCACTGGTTCTTCTATCCCACTGACCACGCCCAGGGCCAACTCCCAGTGCAGCAATGCAGGGTGGGGTGTGTTCCAATGTTGCTGCCTTCTGCCAGAGCAAAGCCCCCATCTTTGCAAATCTCTGCATTTCAGTCTTCTCTCTGAACTTTGCTTTTCCCCTGCGCCTGTGATCATAGCCCGTGCATGCTCCAATGCCCCATTGCAACTCGCCTTGCTGCATCGAAACCAAGAACCTTTCTGCTGTCAGGATGTCTCATCTGATTGCTAAATATTGTTTATGAAATGCAGAGGCTGAGCACACATCTGCCAATTAATGAGCATTTCAGTTTCCTAAAGAGTTGTTGCACTGAAGATTTACATTGGGGATTTTGCTGTGCGTCTCCCGAGAGAAATGCATTACCCCAGCGTGGAGATACAACCCACATGGGCATGCATTCCTGTCTGCACATGTTGAAAGGAAACCCAACAGCCACTGAGCTCTGACTCAGCCGGGTTGCCCAGCCCGTCTTTCTGGGTCGAATGTGTAGACCCAGGCGATGAGCCTGTTCTGTCTCAGCCAACAACATCTGCGTGACCTCCAAGGATGCTATGCTCTGTTCTGGAAGTTGATGCATCTGACCTTCTTTCTTTCTCCCCACAGAGCCCGGATGAAGGAGCCTGGACCTCCATCTACGCGGCGGTCACCCCGGCCCTGGAAGGAGTGGGCGGCCGCTACCTTTACAACGAGAAAGAGACCAAGTCGCTCGCGGTCACGTATGACCTGAAGCTTCAGCGACAACTGTGGGCCAGAAGTTGCCAGATGACCGGCATCCCGGATGTGACCGAGGGCGTCTTCTCGGGATAGCTGCCAACTCGGGAAGACTTTGTGCCCAGCTCACCACTTGCAGGTCTGTGAAGGATCCCCTGTCTGCATTTTTCACACCCGCCTGCCCTCACGGCTCTGTCCCCAACTCTCTTGTCGGCTGCCCTGCCTTGGGAGAAAGTCAAGGAGCAAAATAAACTTTGAGTGTAACGTGGAGCAAGTGGTCCTCAGCCATAAATCTTGTGATCCCAAAGTGTCAGATTGTTACAGGGTCCACGAATAATTAAATCCTGCCACCCAAGTGTGCGGTCTTTCTTGCTTAGCACAGGCAGACAAACAGCCTTGGGTAGACAAGTTCCCGGTGAGAGGAACAGTTTCAAGGGAGCATTGCACGGAGGGGCAATGGTGGTGTTGAGAGTCTCCTGGGTCCTTTGTTCTCTCACTTACTCGTTCTCAAGACCTGACTTTTTGAGTCATGGATCCCAGAAAGAGGGAGACATGACCCTTCCTTGGTCTGTTGATTGAGGCTCATGTGAGCACCATACCCTCTACTCCACCATCTTTAGAGACGAATGGTCCACGGGCGCCAGCTGAAGTCCTCCCCATGGGGTTCTGTAGGACAGGACAGGACAGGGGTCTACAGACCACTCCCCATGGGGTTCTGTAGGACAGGACAGGACAGGGGTCTACACACCACTCCCCATGGGGTTCTGTAGGACAGGACAGGACAGGGGTCTACACACCACTCCCCATGGGGTTCTGTAGGACAGGACAGGACAGGGGTCTACACACCACTCCCCATGGGGTTCTGTGGGACAGGACAGGACAGGGGTCTACACACCACTCCCCGTGGGGTTCTCTAGGACAGGACAGGGGTCTACACACCACTCCCCATGGGGTTCTGTGGGACAGGACAGGACAGGGGTCTACACACCACTCCCCATGGGGTTTGGTAGGACAGGGACACAGACAGGGGTCTGGACACCACTCACTCTGGTGTTACTGGGCAGTGAATTGCCTCATCACTTTTTCGAGCATTGGTCAAAGGCAGGCAGCCTGGCTGTTCAGTCACCATTCAATGACCACATGTGTCCTCTCTCCTTAGCTCTGTCCCTTCCTGTTCATTTTCTGTTAATATGGCATATCCTCTCTCGGAGACATTAGCAAGACTTGGGTTATACTTCAAACCATGATACTAATGTAATAATAATGATATTGAGTGCCAAATGCTGCCCCAGACTTGTGTGCCAATCACATTTCATCAGGGCCTTCCTGAACTGATAGTTTCCTCGTGGACCCTCCTGTATCTTCAGGTGCGGGCAACTCATCCTCCATTAGCATGAAGGCTGCCTGTATGCCCTGGAGGTTGGACAGTGGCAGGAGAGTCTATGGGGTTTCATCCAGTTTGGCTTCTATAGGAGTTGAATGGTGGTTCCCAAAACATCCGTCCATGTCCTAACCCCCAGAATCTCTGAATGTGATCCTATTGGAAAAAAAGAATCATTGCAGATATAATTAAGATCTTAAGATGAAGAGATCATCCTGGCTTATCCAGGTAGACCCAATGTAATCACAAGTTTCTTTATCAGAAACAGGCAGAGGGAGCTTTGATTACAAAATAAGAGGAAGTCCTGTGACTGCAGAGGCAGAGATGGGAGTGATGTGGCCCCAAGCCAAGGGATGCTTGGAGCCCCCAGAAGGTGGAAGACACAAGGAAGGGTCATCCCCTAGAGACCCCAGAGGAGCTGGGCCTGCCCACACCTTGATTTCAGACTTCTGGTCTCCAGAAATTGGTGAGGATAAATTCCTATTGTTTTACACCACCAAGAAATTGGTAGTAATTTGTCTCAGAAAACTCATACAGTTTCTGATGCCTGTGAACATTTTGAACAGTTTAGTGGACATTTGGCTTGGCAGAAAGACCCACCTTTACTTACACACCAGCCAGGCAAGGATGGTTCAACCCTCTCTCTGAGAATGGGTATTGAGTTCTCAAATTCCAACATGGAGAGATGAGCCATTTGAAATGCTATCAAAAGGACACCGTGTGTGTCCTGCCGGCCTGCACCCTGAACTTCGAGACCAATGACCACTGGTCAGCTAACTGTCCATTCCCTCAACTGACAAAATTCCACTGACATCGACTCCTGGCACATCCATGCATTGGAATCACAGCTCTCCCAGTGTGGGGTTCACAGTGGACACAGGGACAGATGCTTTCTCAAGTGCTACTTGGTTGTTCTCAGATGGATGCAGTGGCACTGTTAAGCAATTTAATAATCAGCCATCCTCGTGGAATGGAGTGTTATGTAGTGGCCACTTAATAAAACATAAAGGAGTGTCAGTGCTCAGATTTGGGATCCTTGAGAAGACTGGTAATGGATTCTCTTTTGGTCTCCTGCCTCTGAGGCATGGCACTTTTCTTGGCTAAGGCAAAACTCGAAACAGATCTGCCATCTGAACAGATATGCTGAAGATCTTCCCAAATGTCCAGTAAGGCTAGTGGGATTTGGCTGCTCACTGGGGAAGCCTGTGAAAACGACTGATGTTCATCTCCACCCTCAACAGAATTCCAGAGTTAACCCCTCTGGGCATCAGCATTTATTTAGAGCTCTTCAAGCCATCCTCTTGTTTAGCCAAGTTCAAGACCCCCTGAGCCAGACAAATGCAGCCGACGGCGTCCAGTCCTGGGTGCTGGCACTTCCTAGAGCTGCTCAGATGTTCTCCTAAGCCTTACAGCCCAGACTAATGTGTTTCAGAACTAGAATTGCTTGCTACATTAAACCAAATTTGAGATGTGCCTCATCTAATATTTCTGAACAGCCAGGACTATGCACCAAAAAGCATAATCTTGAATTCTGGAAAGATGCCAATCTTGGAGTGTTTGCATGTCATCAAAGAGCCCGTTGATGCTTGAGGTCATCATACACAAGTGCCAGTGGCTCGTTCATCATCACAAAGGTGGTTCCCAAGTACGGGCTCAGGATGGGGTGACAGGACGCGTCCTGGCCAAACTGATGTCCCCCATCACTGAGAGAACAGCTTATCAGCACCTGACAGATGCTTTGACCCCTGGGCTGAGAAGACCGACTCCCAGAGCAATTTGAATTTTGCAGGACCCTGGCCTCAGCTTGCCCCTCCTGGTTGTATGACAGCCTCTCTGTCACTGTTCCTCCACGGGAGAGACAGAACATGATTATGGAAGTTAATACCACCCCCCCACCGACTCCTGATTGTACAATTCCTCGGAGCTCAGAGACACTTCCAGGCAGCTGGAGAAATCACGTGGATCGCTGGGTGAGTAAGGCTGAATCTGTGGCCTGGTGGACGCTGGGGATCCCGGGTTTGAGCCTGTCACTGATGTTAGGGGAGCTGAGAAGGCCTCTGTGCACCGGGATGGATGACTTTCCATCCCTGGGCAAGACTTGATTCAATGATTGGACCCTTGATGCTTGTGTTTCTCAGTAAAGTTACTCTTTTGTTCCCTCAATGTAGCATCAGTGAGTTTTGTTCTGGTTCAACAATGGGGAGGAACCACTTCATCCATTGGTCTATTCATTCATTCATTCATTCATTCGGCAAATAAGGGTTAAGTACTCCTACCCAGCCAGGCTCTGAGGAAACACTGGAGCTCAGACTTGAGTGGGACAGAGCTCCTGTCCTAAAGGAGCTTGAGGTCTATGGTGGGCTGATGAATGGCCCCTAAAGATATCAGGTCCTAGTCCCTGGAACCTGCTACTGTATGTGGTAACAGGGACTTTTAACAGGAAAGAGTCAACTCTGCAAAGGCTGGTCTGTGTAGGACTCAACATAGTTTAAGCTCTCTCTGTCTAGATGCCCCCTGGATTTTCAGGGTGTCTGTGTCATGAGCAGGTGGAATGGGCACCTCTCGTCTTGGCTATCAGGAGATAAAATCATATAAGAGACACTTGGCAGGACAGGGTGGGAGGCTGGATGGGGAAGCTTCTTGGGTTGACCCACGGGTCAAGGAGGGCACACCATGTACATTTTCCATTTGGTCTGAGCCTTGTGACATGTCAAGTCTCTCATTGGGCACCATGATTAAGCCTTAGATCTCTATCTTTCTGATTCCTCGTCTATCAAATCATGTACCCTGTCTACACCTGGGTTGGCTGAGAGGACAACAAGACTGTGCATTCTGTTTGAGGAATGCTCAGAGATAAATAAATACCATCCACGGTTTTGTATCCAAGCTCTGTAACCATTTGTCATTTAAGTGGAGAAATTCATTGCAGTTGTGTCTTCTGTCATCTGGATACCAGTATCCTAGGAGTTGGACCTAAATTCTTAGCTTTCCAACACGTACCCTGAGAGGGCAGAGGGGGAACATCTGTACATAGTAAAAAAGCTTGGGAATTCTCCAATTTCTGAGTTTCTCTTCAATGAAGCACCTTCTCAGGTTCAAGAATAGACCTTCACCAATCTTTGCATTTATTGCTAATTTAACCTTTTTGGGTTGTATCGATTGCATAAATTTCTTCCCTTTTTTTCCTTATAATTCTTTCCCTTCATTCTGGTATGCGTTAACTCATTTCCTGATTTAATGAGTGCCATTTATTTTTTAGTTTTCATATTTCTAGTCATATCATTCCATGTTACTCATTTTTCTCCTGCCACTTGGTCTTCACCTCATAGATATCTAGTGTAATCCTCATTTTCATTTTTCCTCTTGAGCCCATGGGTTACTTAAAAGGGTATTTAAAAATTCCCACATACATAGAATTAAAAAGAATAATTTTACTGTCGTGGGTCCAGTAATGCATTAAAAAATACATTTGCTCTAGTTCACCCAGAACCTACATACATCGTCCTTCAAAGACCCTGCAGTACTTCTGGTCCATGACGGGGCCAGGTGTGCGGGTGCGGTGGAAAGTTTTCATTCAAAATATCCTAGGAAAACTATTACATGATAACTAAGAAAACTGTTTTGTTTAGGGAGGAATCTTTACTGTATCTTTCTGGCTTTATTGAGATATAACTGACAGATAAACATTGTATATATTTAAGGTGTATGACATGATGTTTCGACTTACATATACACTGTGAAATGTCTATTGCCAACTGCATAGCTTGAGGAGAGAACATCCCGTTCTGCTCAGTGGGGCTCTATATGGTTATGAGACTCGGATGAGAAGATGGATCTAAAAGGGTTTTAAGGCTGCAAAGGGTCTTTCCTGTGTGAGTCATGCTGCCATTGAGGCTTCAGTCCAAATCACATGCACCTGATGGTCTGGATCGCCTTCCCACTGGTCCGGTGGTTTCCAGTGGTGGTGGTTGTCTACGTGGTATGTACAGACACGTGAGGAGGAGCACACTGAGCGGACCTCCCTCTGGCATTTAGCAGGGGGACATCAGCATGTTAGACTCATTGCAAAGCACAGGACGCTGCCACCCAGGGTAGAGTGTTCCCACACCCCACATGACTTCTCAGTGTCTGGCCAGATGTCCATGTAGGTGAAAAACCTGTTTATAATCAACCCGAGCCTAGAACTTAACTCTGTTAACACATAAACACGGGAGATTGAATTTTCCAGGCACGCAACCACTGCCTTAGTAAGGAGATGGTTGTCCTTGGTTCAGTTGTTCATCATTTGGGGAAATGCTGGTGTCAGCTCATGGCATTTGAGTTACCAGCACAATTTGCCTGGGGCAGCCTCCATTTGTAGCCAGAACCTTCTTGAGGACCCACCATATAGAAGCAAGCATGTTACCACTTCGTCCTCTCCGTGGGGCAGGGGAGGTCCAAGCATTGATATGTTGAAATGCCTATCACTCTATTATAAATTGCATTATGTGGCTATTATGACATTGTCTATAGGTGATAGTATCTATGATTTCGTTTTAGGAGAGTAAAGGGGGCATTGAAAATGTGCTGTTGTACATCCATGCAAAGGAATATTATTTGGCCATGAAAAAGGAATGAGGTACCAATACACGCTACACCGTGGAGGAACCTCAAAAACATCACAAGTGAAAGAAGCCAGACACAAAAGCCCACAAGTTGTATGATTCCATTTCAACAAAATACCCAGAAGAGTTAAATCCAAAGAGACAGAATGTGGATTAGTGGTTGCCAGGGGCTGGGTGGGGGGGGGAATGGGGAGTGACTACTAATGGGTGGTACAGGGTTTCTTTTTGGGGTGATGAGAATGTTCTGGTACTAGATAGAGGGGATGGTTGCACAACACTGGAATTTGCTAAATGCCACTGAATTGTACACTTCAAATGGTTAGTTTTATGTTACGTGAATCTCACTTCAGTAAAACGTGTGTTAGGAAGAGGAAACAAAGCACCTCAATGCGCACACCTTCTCTTTTCTTCCCACCCTACACGCTGGGTGCTCATGGGTGTTGCTTTCAACTGGACCAAACCAACCAATGGAACAGGAGGAGTCGGTGAGGAATCTCCACTTCTGTTTTTCCTTTATGCACAGATTTCATAAAGAATCATCCCCTTGGGACATCTTGTCTGAGCCGTGATTTCCAATGGGGTAAAAGGACCACGTTTTCAGACAAATGTAGGCTGGTGATTATAGTATTAGCATAGAATGATTATGGATTCTAACGAGCCGCAAGGATCACCCTCAGTTTCCCGGAACAGAAATTGCTCCCAATTCCTGTCCCCCTCAGCTAAGTGCTCGGCGTTTGGGTGGCAAACAGCCCGAAACAGCCAATTTGGGTGGGCTACTTGGATATTATATCCTGACGTAGAGATTGATCAGCCCTCGAGTTCATTTATTTTTTGGTTCAATCTGATCAAAAGTAATTAACACAGGTATTAGTTTCCTTTCCAAAAGAGGTTGGGTAATAAGATGGAGACATGGCTTCTAACCGGGAAGCACCCGTTTCATGCCAAGATATTTCCAACATCATCTCATTTAACCCTCTGTGAAACCTGTAAATGAGGTGGTCCCGTCCTCATATTCTAGAGAAAGATACGGAAGGGGAAGGTGTTCTGCAGCCCACCATGGGCTCCCAGGTTCCCACCCACTGGAACCTACGGTCAATATGTCTGTGCGTGACTTTTCCGCACTTGGTGCTTCAAACAGGGCTTTCAAGATACGCTCCATGGAGGCTTGTCTTGCCCTTGAAACATGAAGACACATAATATGTCAAGTCGTTCATTTCCAGACAGAATCAAGGTCCCGGGAAGAAAAACATGACTCCCTTCTTCAAGGTCTTACCTGCTTTACAATGATGCTGATTTCATCCTTTCACCTTTACAAAGTGTAGCATCTAAGCAGTCTGATCTCAAACATACCCACAGTCGAAACAGACCCTCCTCCCCAACCACCGGGTTAGCCTCCAAGTTACTGGAGGTAGATCTGAATAGAAACGGCTGCAGGCAACCTCTCTTTTTTCCTTTGACCTTCAGGCGTCATTGGCAAAGTCAGGAAGGTATTAATGCTCGCTTCTAGCAAAAGTGCTGCTTCGATTGAAAACTGCAGCTCCTTACCTTTGAAGGGAAAAGGGAAAAAAAATCGGAAGAGATCTAGCAACCTTCAAAATGGAAATGAACAGATCCAATTTGGTTTCATAATTTGCTGCAAGTCTTTGAAATTCTTTCCGTGGGAGTTTTCGTAAGAGCCAGAGCAGAGTGAAATACGACAATCGATTGCCTAGGACTTGAGGGACCTTAGAGGCACGGCATAAATGATGGTGTGCCCTTCCAGGGGCTGGAGGGAGTTATAAAACATTCCTGGGTGATTGACGCAGCTCAGGAAGCTGCCAAAAGCACAGGATTTGTTTTCGGGACGTGCCTTGGGTGTTAGGAAAAATGGCTCACAGTTAAGTTATGTACACAAAGTTATTCCCCAACACAGATGACCGAAGCATTGCCGGGCCGTACAGACGGCAACTCTCTGCCTAGGAAATGGTGGAGGGAGGTCTGATGTGCCAAACCAGAGAATGGACGAGTCCCAGCAGTTTATAAATCACCAGCGTGAGGTCATGACAGACCCAGTAAACAGAAGCAAGTGGCCAGATGCCCAGACCTTGGGTTGTTCACAATATATGTAAAAATGCATAACTTATGTGGGATGATGTTAATAACTACTCCAGTCTTCTTCGCCTGGGCGGGATTGATATTCGGAGCTGGACCACTCTGTGTGGTGGGGCATCCTGTGCACTGTGGGGTGTGGAGCAGCATCCCTGGCCTCCACCCTACAGATGGCAGGAGCACCCCCTGGCCTTGTGGCATCTAGAAATGTCTCTAGACATCACCGAGTGATCCTAGGGGAGGAAAATTGCCTGTGGTTGCAAAGCACTGCCATAGAAGATAAATGATAGATGATGATAGATAATAGATAGATAGATAGATAGATAGATAGATAGATAGATAGATAGATAGATAGATAGGTGGATGATGGATAGGATGGATAAATGAATAGACAGATATGATGGATGGGTCGATGGATGGATGGACGGATGGGTGGATGGACGGGCAGACAGATGGACAGATAGATGATAAATAGATGATAGATACGTAGGTGTTAGATAGATAGATAGATAGATAGATGACAGAGAGATGATACAGTGATGATAGATGATGGATAGAGAGAGATAATGGAGGTAGAGGATGGATAGATAGACGAGAGAGAGAGAGAGAGAGAGAGAGAGAGAGAGAGAGACGTTAATCTCTCATGCTAATTCAGGATCTCTCAACCTCATCACTACTGACATTCAGGGCTGGACCATTCTCTGCGGTGGGGCCGTCCTATGCCCTGTGGGGTGTGGAGCAGCATCCCTGGTCCCCACCCTCCAGACACCAGGAGCACCTCCGCTCATTGTGACAACCAAAAATGTCCCCAGACATCGCCAAGTGTCCCCTTAGGGTGAGGATCACTCCCCTTGGGGAACCACTGAGTACCGAAAATACTAAACCGTTCAAAACATTTAAAGCCCTTTGCGCTAGATTTTAGAATTGCAGAGCTGCAGAGCCCATTAAAATTCCAAGTGAGTTATCACTCTGTTCCACACCAAAAAAGACAAAAACAAAAATCCCCTGAGATCCGCAGGAGCCCCTGAGCACTGCTGCTTGCTTTTCAGGAGAGGTGTCCCAGGCTGCGTGCCCCCTTACAGCGCGAAGTGTCGGGGATGCTGGGGAGAGGCCGGTGGGCTTGCATCCCAGCCCCATCCCTCGCGCCCCCAGCTGATAGCGTGCACGCTCGGACCACGCACCTCACTCTCAGATGCGCTTTCCACATCTGTGCAGAACCGATGCCATCCCCACCCCGAGGACCGTGACTAGGGAGTTAAGCCCATCAAGGCAAGAATTTGTGGAGCGCCAAGTGGCAATCACACGGTTGGCCTTTCTCCAATCGCGATTTCCCGGGGGCACTTCTAGCTCAGTTCTGGGGCTCTGGGCCCCTGGGGGAGAGAGACGCTGGGTGTTTGCTGCGCCCACAGGCTCTCAGGTTGATGCCAGCCCGTCAGCAAAGCACTTTACCTGTTCCTCAATGCACGACTATGGATGTATACGTTGTGTGGACACACAGACTTCACTGAAAATAAACATTTTAAAGGGATGGCATAAAAATCAATGGAAATAGCACTCACAATATTGTTTTCCTAACCCCATGACTGATTTTGCATGCTGTCTCTGGAGTAACACATTTTTCACCTAGAGGTCTTTTTAAATCTTCTTAAAAGAATTTTAATTGTGGTAAAATACTGTCCTAACCATTTTTGAGCGCACAGTTCAGTGGCGTCAAGTGCATTCACATTGTTGTGTAACCATCCTCACTGTGCATCTCCAGAACTCTTCATCTTCCTAAACTAAAACTCTGTCCCGTTAAATGCTAACTCTCCATCCTCCTCCCCAGCATCTGGCACCTGCCATTCTACTGTCTGTCTCTATGGATCTGACTCCTCCAGGGACATCCTACAAGTGGAATCATACAGGATTTGTCTTTTTGTGACCAGTTTATTTCACTCAGCATAATGTCCTCCAGATTCATCCATGTCGTAGCGTGTGTCAGAAGCTCCTTCCTTTTTAAGGCTGAGTAATATTCCATTGTATGGATGGACCACATTTTGCTTAACCATTCATCTGTTGATAGACACTTGGGTTGTTTCCATCTTTTGGTGACTGTGAATAAAGCTGCTATGAATGTAGATGCACCAATCTCTTTGAGACCTTGTTTTCAATTCTTTTGGATAAATACTCAGCAGCGGAATAGCTGGATCATATGGTAGTTCTATTTTTAATTTTTTGAGGCATCTCCATACTGTTTTCCACAGTGGCTGCACCATTTTACATTCCCACCAGTAGTACACAAGGGTCCCGATTTCTTCACATCTTCGCCAACACTTGTTATTTTCTGTTTTTTGGGTTTTTCAATAATGACCTTCCTAACAACTGTGAGGTGATATCTCACGATGCTTTTGATCTGCATTTCCCTATGATTAGTGATGTTGAGCATCTTTTCATGGTCCCGTTGGCCATCTGTATGTCTTGTGGGGACACTTGACCCTCTGAAGTTGTAACCTTCTACGAATTACTATTGCTTATGAATTAGGGACCTGACTGTGTCAAGTTACATGGTAACTTGCAAAAGATGGATAAGTTGTAAATGATGTCTGCCTGGGAAAAGAGATAACCCCAAAGTTGCGGGTTTATTGCCCCATAGGACATTATCCTGCTTCATATCTGACTTTTCTGACTGTGTTTTTACCAACCCTTCCAACCTATGTTGAACCAATTTTAACACTCTGCAATTTCCCTCTTGAGTGAGTTAAAAAAAAAAAACCCTTGACACAGGCTCATGGTATATTTGCAGGAGAGTCATGGTTGTAAGTTTTTGAA
This sequence comes from Rhinoceros unicornis, assembly GCA_028646465.1. NCBI lineage: Eukaryota > Metazoa > Chordata > Mammalia > Perissodactyla > Rhinocerotidae > Rhinoceros > Rhinoceros unicornis. The sequence goes on along the minus strand of CM053558.1, from coordinate 97,727,736 downwards.
AATCGTAGTTTGACAGCATAAACCGTAGAAGAACCAGAGGGGAGCCAATGAGTATGTCCCGGAAGATTCTTTTCCTCTTCATTCCAGAATGCACCAACACCACTTGCTCTTCAGATGTGTTTTCCTTCCTGTGGTTAACTGAATAACGGTCTCCCAAAGATGTCCACGTCCTAATTCCAGAACTTCTGAATAGGTTCCCTTACATGGCCAAAGGGACTTTGCAGGTGTGATTAAGTTAGGGATCTTGAGATGGGGAGACGATCTTGGTTTATCCAGATGCAGTTGCATATAATCATAAGAGTCTTGATAAGAGGGAGGCAGGAGGTTAGATAGATAGAAGGTACTGTGATGACAAAGGCAGAGATTTGAAGATGCTACCCTGCTGGTTTGGGAGGAAGGAGCCAGAAACCACAGAATGCAAAGAATGAAGTTCCAGGAGCTGGGAAAGGTGAGGAACTGGATTTTTCCCTGGAGCTTCCGGAAGGAACCATCCCTGCTGCCACCTTAATTTTCAGCCCCGTGAGACCCGTTTCAGAGTTCTGACCTCCAGAACTGTGAGACACTCAGCTTGTGTTGTTCTGAGCCACTAACTTAGGGCTCATTTGTTACAGCAGCCACAGGAAGCTGATACACCTCCCAAGCATTCAGCTACCCGCGTCATTCACGTGCATTCTGAGAACGGAGAATCGAGTGCGAACCTCTCCTTACACTGGACATTTCTTAGGATTTCTTGAGCTTTTCCTTCCCCTTAATAGGGTGCAGCATTGCAATCAAGCAAACCACCAAAAGGCAAGAGCGTCTTTCATTCCATTAGAGCAAAGTAGGATGCGGGTGACAATTAGCCTTTGCTGCCATCCTTCTCTGTCCCTTTTCTTCCCTTGCTGAAATGGTCTTCTGTCTCCACAGTCGGATCCGCTGCCTGCTGCATGCTTCTCCACTTCGGATCCCTACCCATTTAATATCAGCTGCACCACGATTTCCGCCAGTCCCTTGGAAATTAATTTAGTTGCTTTCCCACGGAGACGTCATTTCTTCCTTCACAGTGCCCACTGCTGGGGTTCAGCCCCAGGCCAAGTGCACGGACGCAGAGCGTGCGCTCAGAGCCCTGGCCCCGCGGCTGTCCTGCAGACCACATTCGTAAGTGATGCTCCGAGCGGCTTCCTAAGTGGAGACATGAGCTCTGTCCTCTGGAAGTTCTGCAAGTCACTGTGAATCTGTGCATTTGTCAATATGATTGATCAACTGAGGCGAAAGGAAAAAAGAGATGCCTGTCCTTAAAATGGAATAAAACGGTACAATTTAGATGTGGCGGCTCTCGAGAAAGGCGTGCACCTGTGGATTTATAGCACCTATCCATCCCGTCTGCATTGCCTGATTTTCTGCATAGGCTCTCTTGTGTAAGGACATCCTGGGTGGGGTGGGGGAGCCCCAAGACATCTCTCTCAGACCTTCCTCTCTCGAAGCCAGGGAGCAGGGATTTCTTACATTCTAAGCCGCCCACATGATGAATTTTTAAATCTTGGATTTTTTATAAAAGATCAGGATCAAAAAGAAGCTCTGCTGGATGAGATGTACAATGGGGCCCCACTGGCCTGGGAACAACAGCTTCCCTGGAGGGCTGAGTACCTGCAAGATCCTGACAATTCTAAGACCAGCTTTTGAGACACAGAGGCCGATGCAAGAGACTATTCTGTGCTGTAGCTGGACCTTCACGGGGGATGTTCCCCAACCTGCTGTTTTTGTGTTAAAAATTCAGTCTCTTAAGATGCCTTCATCTTCCACACCAGGGCTTCTCAGACTCAGCACTATTGACATCTGGGGCTAGACCATTCTCTGTGGTGGGGCTTCCTGTGCCCTGTAGGGTATTGAACAGCATCCCTGGTCTCCACCCATCAGATGCCAGTAGTCCTAACTCCTTAATGATGATCATCAAAAATACCTCCAGATATAGCCAAGTGTTCCCAGGGGCTAGAATCTTCCTTGACTGCAAAGTATGCCATAGATAGATAGATGATTGATAGGTAGATAGATAGATAGACAGATGATAGATAGATAGATAGATAGATAGATAGATAGATAGATAGATAGATGATAGATAGATGATATATAGATAGATAGATGATTGATAGGTAGATAGATAGATAGACAGATAGATGATAGATAGATAGATAGACAGATAGAAGATAGATAGATAAGATAGATAGATAGATGATAGATAGATGATATATAGATAGATAGATGATTGATAGGTAGATGGAGATGATAGGTGGGTAGATAGATAGATGATTGATAGAAGGATGATAGATGATAGGTAGATAGATAAGTAGATAGATAGATAGATGATAGACAGCTATAGATATAGAAGTAGATGTGGAAATGGATGTGGATGTACATACAGAAGTACGATATTGATGTGGGATAAAGATGTAGACGTTGGCATGGATCTAGACTCACATATAGATACAGATATACATCTAGAAATGAATATAGATGGATAGCATAGATATAGATGTAGGTATAGAGATAAAAAGGGATATAAATGTGAAGATAGATATGGATATGTATGTAGATATAGATGTAGACATGAAGATGGTCATAGATTCAGATGTAGAAATACACACATCTTAGTAGATATAGAAATGGATATAGATATAGAAATGGATTTGGCTATAGATATAGAATCAATATAGATATAGATATAGAAATGGATTTGGATATAGATATAGAATCAATATAGATATAGATATAGAAATGGATTTGGATATAGATATAGAATGGATATAGATATAGATATAGAAATGGATTTGGATATGAATGTGTGTATATAGATATGTAGATGTAAATACCTGTAGATATGGATCTGAATATGGGTATAGACATGAACATAGTCAGAGAATGATGAGAACCCAAGAGAAAAATGAAGTCTAGTGAGGAATAGAGGCAGATGGAGAGAGTTGATAGAGGGTCAGAGAAGGGTGACGTTTAAGCACAGACCTCCCTGATGAGAGGGAGTGGGTCATACCTATATCTGGGGGCAGAGTGCTCCATTTAGGGAGAACAGGCCGTGCAAAGGCCCTGAGGCAGGGGTTGGCTCGGTGATTCCAGAAGGAAAGGAGACCCGTGTCACTAGAGTGTAGTGAGGAGAAGTCCAGGAGAATGATGTGACTCAGGTTGAAAAGGTTTCTCTCTCCGTTGGCTGTAGCGTCTGGGAATCTAGGGTAACAAGGGGCATTTGCAGTGAAAGGGAGGAAAGGGCACAGTTGATGGGGCTGAGCCTGAAGAGACCAGGAAAGGATGGAAGACAGGTTCTTGGTGGGGGGACAGCCATTGGGGAACCATCCAGAGAGCTCCTTGTGAAGTTGACACAGGACTCTTTGCCTCAAACCACACCCTAAGAAACCAGAGGTCCCTTGATGGCAGAATTTGGAAGGGAGGGGCTGGTTTGGACAAAAGAAGATGGATTTTATTGTGGAATTAACTGAATTTGAAGGAGCCATCCAAATGTAAACACCTGGTCTTTATTTGATATTATAAACATCTCAAGGTGCTTCAGGTGTGTAAATGTGCATGCATGTGTGTATGCATATGTGTGCCTGTGTGAAAATGTGTGCATACCTTGTGCATATGTGCACTGCATGTGTGTTTATGTTCACACGTGTGCGTGCATGTATGTGCATGTGAGTGTGTATGTGTGCATTATGAATGTGTGTCCAAAAGTGTGTACATGACTATGCATGTGTAAATGTATGTGTGCATGAGAATGCGTGCATGCGTTTTATGCACGTGTACATGCATGTATGGATGTGTGTGCATGAGTAAATAGATGTGTGCTGATGTGTTCTGCATGGAGACATTTATATACATATATGTGCCTGCATGTGTAAATGTCTGTGCATGAGTATGTGAATGCTTGTGTGCAATGCATGCATGAATTTATGTTCACAATGTGTATACATGTGTGAAGGCGTGTGCATGAGTGTGTATGTATACATTCATGTATGAATGTGTGTGCATACGTGTATGAATGACTATACATGTGTGATATATGTGTGCCTATGAGAAACGCATGATTTTATATGCACATGTGTGCATGCATGCATGAATGTGTGCATGAGTAAATGTATGTGTGCACTGCATTTATGTGCATATATGTGCATGCATGTGTGAATGTGTGTGTGCACGTGTGCAATGTATGAATGCATTTATGTTCCCATGTGTGCATGCATGTGTGAATGGAAGTGCCTGAGGATGAGTGGATGTGGAGAAAACAGAGCTGCAAAGAGGAGAAAGACCGAGACCCTGCACAAGGGCATCCTCCATTTGTGTGGAACAGCTAGTTGTGCGCACAGGTGAGAGAAGAGGGGACGAGGGAGGGAGGGGTCCCCATCCAGGTGCAGACGGAGACAGCTCTGGAATCCGCTTGGTGAGCTCCACCTCAAAGGTCGAGAGAATCACAGTTGAAAATGTGAATTGGACCCACCAACGCTGTCCAGTCGCCCAGCTGCAAACACAGCACAGGCGTTTGGCTGAGAGGCTGGCGTTGGAGAGGAAGATGCTCTGCAAGGAGGCTTTCCTGAAATCTCAGAGGGAAGCTGTCATTGCTGGAGAAGGAGCAGATGGCAGAGGGCAGAGAGCAGCCGTGCGTACGGCAGGAAGGCACAGGAAGCCGCTACAAAGGTACGTTTGCACTGAGCACAGGAACCCCAAAAAGACCCTCTTTCCAAAAATGCAGTTCGTCAGCAACCTGGGACTGAAAAGCCACTGTGTTCATTCAAGGTGCCTGGAAATGAATCAAGACTGATATCAGGGCTGAGCATCTTGTCGCCAATTTTTCTGTGTGGCTTCTCCATCCTTCCACGGGTCAGTCTCAACCCTGCTCTGGTATCAGCAGCTGCAACATGTGTCAGATAAAACGTTTGTTCGTGTTGCCGCAGACATGACTGCAGAGTCCGAAGCCCCAGCGTTATCGTTCGTCACCGCTAAATGCTAGCGATGGAGCACTTACATGCACATTCTCACCCCTCATTTTGTTTCCTCCCTTAGAAGAGAAACATTTCATTGTCCCCACCACCCAGCCCACAACCCAAACCTGGCATAGAAGAAACGGAAGAAATCTTGCGAAAAACTGAAAGTAGAGGGGCAAAAGTGAAGAGAAAGATGAAATCCTATCTTGGCTCCAAATCGCATTTTATGTCACTGGGTTAATTTTGTCACGTTCTCCATGTTCGGAAATGATAAGACTATTGCTTTTGTCATTGCATCGGTCATTGTGGGAGGTGTTGTTCCTGGACGGTGATATTGCTGTGATTGTATTTTATGCTGTTTTTATAAAGATGGAGCAGCCAGAGCCCCCTCATCTGGAAAGAAAATTACATTTTCAGATGAAGAGCCGCCGTCCATCCTTTGCCCGATGTGTGCCTGAAATTGTGGTAGACCCTTACGCATATGTTCTTACTCGATACGCATGAGCGTCTTACGAAGGAGGTTTAATTTGACCCACTTTACAGGTGACAAAACAGAGCCCCAGTCAGTGGATTCTTTGCACACGATCACGTACAACCACTTTCGACAGAACTCACATCACTTGATATTTTAAAAATTAGTAATCATTCATGATGCCCTTAATGGCAATTATAAAAATTAAATCAGGGCTTAGCATATTATGAAGTTGAAATTCTCAGCATTTTTTCCCCAAAACAACCACAAAAACACCTGACATTTTGGATGCGATGTTTTAATTATCATTAAAAATATTATTTTTGTTCCTTATTCGTCTCTAAAAGCTCCACAGAGTAGAGATGAGGTATTATGAACCTAAGAGTTGTATGTTTTTCTTAAAAGGTAAGCTTGGGGCGATTTTTAGGTTCTGAGGATCCAACGTCAATAAACTCTTTGTGACAGGGCCAGATCGTAAATATTTTAGGCTCTGCAGACCAGAAAGTCTCTGTTGCAATAATTCCAGTGTGCCTTTGTTTCAGCAAAGCAGACATGGGCGATATGTAAATGAATGAATCAAGCCGTGTGCCAATAAAACTTTATTGACAAAAGCAGGATGGGGGCCGGATTTGGCCCACCTGCTGTAGTTTGCAGACACCTGCTTTTATGCATGGGGTGTTGCCCTCCCCAGATTCCCAACCCTTTCCTGTGGGATTCAGATGCTCATTCTCCCACCTGCAGAGAGCATTGACTGCTGCAGACTCTGAGCTGAGCATCCCCAAACCTTGGCCTAAGGGAGCTGCCTTGCTCGAGGTCTCACCTGCTCCCGTGGGGTGGGGGCAGCCTGCAACCCCTCATTGGTGCAAGGCCTGGCTCTCTGCACCCAGCCCTGCAGGAATCCGCAGTGCCAGAGCTCCCTGCGGGACAGCCAGAGCATCCTTTGTGACCAACTTCGCCAAGTCCTGCATCTCTCGCCCCCTTACCGATGTTCCCCAGCTCACTCCCCTGTGAATTTCCTCCTGCATCCTATTACATACAGGAGACTTAATAAAGACTCGCTCCATAGGATATCTCTACCCACCATGCCTCCTCCCTCCAGGGTGCACAGAGCTTCCAGTTTCCCATCAGAGGGAAGTCCTCTCACGGAGAAAAATGCATTTGCCTTTGGACTTTACGGACGTATTTCTTTTTCTGATTTAGGGGCTCAATATGAGTACTTGGTAATTTTTACTTTTTCCCTTTATGAGCGAGATTAAAGTTTTTAAGCCATAATGCATTATCCCAGGAAGCTGGTGAGAGGCAGGGAGGGGGCGATTTGCGGACAGGGGGTCAGGCGTGGTACTCCCCAGGTCCCTGGGGAGATGAGCTCATTTGGGGTCGATGGCAATGGATTTTGCTCCATTGATCTTCAGTAGGAGGATGTCTGGCCCCAGGCACATCCAGCAGCTGGTGTGCGATCATCATACTAATCCATTAGATGGTTCCCTGCATCCATCCCTTGCTGCCCCTTCCTCAGTCTCCTCCCCCAAGCAGAGGAGGCAGACACAGGGAGGGCCACCTCTCCTGGTGAGAATGAGGGAGAGAGCAGGAGACGCAGAGAATTCGTATACAGACCAGTACAGGCACCATGTCTGTTCTGCAGTGGCCCCAGTGAAGCATGGAGACTACGGCCCCACAACCCAACAGAGGCTCCACCATGGCTCCCAAGGGCTGTGCAGAACTTGGTCAGTGGGACAGGCTGGGGGTGGGGCAGAGCCCCAGAGCTCATGGCCTGTGGGTGGGTGCAGCCTGTCCGTCTACTCCAGCCTGCCTTATTATTATTTTCTGTATGAGTCAGGGTTCTCCAGAGAATAGATAGATAGATCAGTAAATGATAGATAGATAGGCAGATAGAGAGAAAGAGAGATAGATAGATAGATAGATAACATGAGAGAATGATAGATATGATAGATGATAGAGATAGATGATAGGTATGATAGATATAACAAATGATAGATATAATAGATGATAGGTAGATGACAGAGAGAAAGAGAGATAGAAAGATAGATAATGTGATAGATGATAGATATGATAGATAGATAGATGATAGATAGATAGATAGATAGATAGACAGATAAACAGACATGATAGATGAATGGATGGATGGATGGATGGATGGATAGATGGATGGATGGTTGCATGGACAGATGGATGGATGGATAGATAGATAGATAGATAGATAGATAGATAGATAGATAGATAGATATAGAGAGAGACAGAAAGAGAGAGATTTAGTTAAAGGAATTGGCTCACATGATTGTGGGGGCTGACAAGTCCAAAATCTGCGGGGTAGACCAGCTGGCTGGAGACCCAGGGAAGAGTTGATACTGTAGTTCCAGTCTGAAGTCCATATGCTGACAAAATCCCTTTTTCCTTAGGAAATCTCAATCTTTTTCTCTTAACGCCTTCAACTGATTAGACAAGGCCCACTCACATTAGAGCGGATAATCTGCTTTACTTAAAGTCCACTGATTTAAATGTTAATCTCATCTAAAGAAACAGCCACACCTAGACTAGGATTAGACCAAAAAACTGGGTGCCACAGCCTCGTCAATGTGACACTTAAAATAAGCCATCACAATTTATAAGTGTGTCTGCCCTGGGGTAAAAAACATTAGATTGCACTGCAAAGAACCTGGGATTGTGATAAATCCTTGAGGCCTGAAAAAGGTTTATTTCCTCCAAAATGTGAAAATAAAATTGCAACACCAAAATTAGTGAGTGCTTAATTAAATTTCTATAAAAAGTACAATTGTGTTCACTGCAACTAAATGTTTATTATATTTATAACACACACATATAGTTCAAATGTAAAGATCTGGATACCCAGTTAATTATTCTCAAAACTAATCGATGTAAAATGTTTCCAAAAACATCATCAGCAAAAAAATGTGTGTGGGAATATATATATATACATAGTGTGCTAGCCAATGTACATATTATGTTGTGTGTTTGTGTGTGTGAGTATTGTGGTGATTTTAATTGTATCCCCCAAAAGGATAAGTCCATATTCTAACTGCTGGTACCAGTGAATGGGACCTTATGTGGAAATAGGGTCTTTGCAGATGTATTAAGTGAAGGATGGAGATGAGAGCGTCCTGGATGAGGGTGGCCCTAAATCCAATGACAGCGTCCTCATCAGAGACAGAAGGGGAGACACAGACACAGAGGAGGAGCCACGTGGAGACGGAGGCAGAGATGGAGGGAGGCGGCCACCAGCCCAGGGACGCCTGGAGCCCCAGAAGCTGGAAAAAGCAGGAAGGACCCTCCCCTGGAGCCTCCAGAGGGAGCGTGGCCCTGCGACCCCTTCATCTCAGACGTCTGGTCTCCAGGACTGGGGGAGGATACATTCCTGTGGTTTTAAGCCCCTAGTTGATAGTAATTGGTTATGGCCGCCCTTGGAAACCAATATATATTGGTTTATATATATGTATATGTATGTGTATAATATTGGAGGAGGCTGTGTTTTTATATTTTTTAGGTAATGCAGTGTGGGACCTCCTGAAGGCAGGAGGAAGAACAGGAAGAACAGAGCCTTCTGGTGTGGGCAGCATCGTATCAGTAGAAGCCCAGGTTGAGTCTAGCGGACCCAGATTCGAATCCGGCTCAGCCATTGACCAGCCGTGTGGACTTGAAGGAAAGTGGACCACACCCATGCCCATGGTCTTGACAGGGTTCAGTGAAGTGGTGATTCATTTGGCGGAGCTCTTGAAGTTCAACTTGAAAAGATAGAAGGCTGTCAGATTGGATATCGGGCCAAGAAGTTGAATCCGTTCTGCAGATAACGGAGAGGAACCAACGCGTTCTTGAATAAAAGAATGACAAGATCAAATCTGCGTTTCAGAAAACTCCTCTTGTTTTTTCCTCCTCGCTCCATTTCTCCATTGTGTTGGGGTCGGGGGGGAAAGCTGAATGAAGTAATCAAGTAATGGTTGACGATTCTCTAAAATGGTAAATTCACATCGCCATATACTCATCAGTTCCAGTATTTTCAGGTACAGAGACTCAAAAATGGTATGTTCATGAAGCTGGTGATGAAGGACCACAGCTACTGTGCTCAGTAAAATGCCTACAGTAACAATCTCTTTATTCCTTTCAAGAGAATTTTCATATACTTGGGAAATAGTTCGTGTGTCTGAGACACACACAAATACACAATGGTAGGTGCCCTTGTGATTTTGCAAATTTCTCAGGAGAACTCCCTGCCCCACTGCTAGGATCCTGCAGCCACTGGTTGGGACCTCCCCTCCCTACTTCATGGGTCTCTAATCTACCCTTGGTTGGTCTTTCCTTTTGCTGCACATCCATTATTTTCCTAAATAGCCGTGATCCCAACAGAGAGCAATGCCTTGGTAGTACTTTTCTCCTGGCAGCTCCCAGGACTGAAGAATGTTCTCCAACCAAACACCAAACATGTCTGATATCCCAACGGGGTCGGGTTTAAAGTGTCTGCCTAGTTGGTTTGCTTTTTTAAAAAAAATCCCTTTCTGCTTACTGCCGTGATTAAAAGGAGAATTTCTGAAATAATTCCTGACTCTGAAAAAGGCTTGCTTCTTCCTTGTTTTTATTTTAAAAAGAAGTTTAAAATTCTTCTTTGTTACCAAATATTATCCATTTTCAAGAGAATCAGATGACACTCTATTTAAAGAAGATGGATAGCATCTAGTTGTGCCAACAGACTCTTGGAAACTTTGGGAAATGCATTGAACAGAACTGCTCCTGGGAAAACGGTGGAGATCTAATAAATATGCTGACAGCTGTGGGCTGTGGTGAAGTTTTCTGACAGTCTGTTTCCAAGGAGAGGGTTTCATTTCTGTGATGAGACAAAATAACTAGACATCTCTGAACAGAAATATGTTCTGCTTCTGTCTATTCAGGCGGCCCTAACATTTACTGAAATTGCTCATCTCTGCCCTTGGTTTCCTTAGATAAATACATTTTATATTCTTGTGGGGAAACTGTAATTTTATCTGTAACACAACAGAAATAATCACGGCTCATAGGTTTACGTTTCATAATGAAATCAACAACCTGATACCCGTTTAGTTAGTTCAATGTCCTTTAACTGTAGGCTTCATGGGGGAAATTTGTTTATAGGGTTCGAGACTTTCTGGGGTGACTATTTTGTCCAATCAAAGGCTCTCATCCATGAGCCTTGATTACTGCACATTACAGAGAATTGAAAGGAAAAAGGGTATAGGCTAGTGCTCAGATGTGGAGAACTGGATCCATTGGAGCTAGAGTTAAGTTAGAAGAAATTTACTATGGGATACATTTTCAAAATATTTTTGCCTATCCTGGACATTTCATACAGATGGAATAATTCAATATGTCAATATGTGGTCTTTTGACTAGTTTCTTTCACTGAGTATCATGTTTTCAAGATTCATCCATGTTGTAGCACACATCTCTACTTTGTTCTCTTTTGTGGCTCTATAACATTCCATTGTATGGATGGACCACATTCTGTTTATCCGTTCATCCATTGATGGACACTTGGGCTGTTTCCACCTTCTGATTATTGTGAATGATGTTGCTGTGAACATTCACATACAAGTTATTGTTTGGACACCAGTTTTCAATACTTTGGGGCATATGCCTAGGAGTGGAATTTCTGGGTCATATGCTCATTCTGTGTTTACCTTTTTGCGGAATGGCCAGACTATTTTCCAAAGAGGCTGCATTATTTTACATTTGTACCAGCAGTGTATGAAGATTCTCATTTCTCCACATCCTCACCAACACATATGGTCTATCTTTTTATCAAAGCCATCCTGGTGTGTGCATGAACTGGTGTCTCATTGCAGGTTTTATTTGATTTTTTCTAATGACTAATGATGTTGAACATCTTTTCAAATGCTTATTGGCATATATATATAGATATATATTTTTGGCCTAGAAAATGAAACAACTCCATGGTTGCAGTAGAGATGTGGCTTCCACCTTCACCCTTCTTCAAATCTCATGGAGCACATCTGATTAGCTAACCTAAGTCTTGGCATTCCTGTTTTAAGGGAGTTAAAGAATGCAGCTTAATGTTGAGCATCTGATGTGTAGGTAACCCTGAAATGTGGGTGGAAAGTGTGTTAATCCCCAAGCCACTATAGCCACTGAATCTCATAGTCCGCAAGCTGCAGAGACAAATGTTGTCGAGACACCAAGATAGCTGAGGGCTTGGGTTCCAATTCTTATACCACCTTTTGAGCATCACCACTTCTTTATCATTCTATTTCCTCATCTCCTCAAGAGGAACTATAACTTTACCACCTCGTATGAGTTACTTTAAGATTCGAGTCATCAAGGATTTGTTGAGCATCTAATATGTGCTGCTTGGGAAACACCCATGACCAAAACAGCCAAAGATACTTGCACTCATTGTGCTTAGACTAGCAGGGGGGAGTTAACAGTAAATATAATAATTACATGTTGTTAGGTAGTAATAATACACAGAGAAAGTGATCAGACTATAGGGAAAAGAATAAATAGATCAGAGTTGAAGGATCATGAGTGCCAGGAGTGGGATACCAGTTGCAGGACTGAGTAGAATGATTGGGCTTGGGCTTACTGAAAACATAAAATTTTGTGAAATAATGGGTGCAGAACTCTTAGGTCTGTGAGAACCACAGATGTAGTAAGGGATCCAAATCTGTTGGCAGCCATTGTCATCATCACCACTGTCACCACTACCACCATCATCAACATCATCATGGTCACCACCATCACCACCACCATCATCATCATCGTTGTCACTATCACCATCATCAACAGCATCATCATCAGCACCACCATCATCACCATCACCACCACCATCACCACCATCCTCATCACCATCACCATCATCAACACCATCATGGTCACCATCATCACTACCACCATCCTCATCACCGTCACCATCACCATCATCAAAACCATCATGGCCACCATCATCACTACCACCATCAGCAGCAGCATCATCACTACCACCATCATCAACACCATCGTGATCACCACCGTCATCGCCATCATCACCATCACCATCTTCAACACCATCATCACCACCACCACATGAGCCAGTGGATGGAGACTTTTAACCTGCCATCGACTGGCTCAGATTTCAGCATCATGGAAGATCAACCCGAGAAAGAATCCCAGTAGGACACGCTGGAAAGCATCGGGTGAAATTATTTTATCTTGTTCTATATTCAAAAATCATGCAGCTCACAGCACTGCCTTTTATCTGAGGCAGCAGCTGAAAGAGCAGAATGTGTCCAGAAATTCTATCTGTGCACAGCAGCCCATTAGGTTTGTGGCTGCTTGATCCACTGCCTGGGGCTTCTGCTGCCTGAGCTGTAACACTCACGTTCATTAGGAAGGGACCAGGCCCGCGGGGCTGCCTCTGCTGAACGGTATCCTTCCCACCCACAGCTCTCTCTGTCTTTATCAGGTGCATCCGAAGCTCATTTCCTGAGGCCACCAAGCAGCCCTCAGGTGACAGACACTTTGAAAAAAGTGGCAGAAGAAATGTGGCCTTCATTCATTGTTTAGACCCACATGCTAATTTAATTCTGCCTATAGCCCAGCCACACAGCTCTGCTGAGCAGAGCATGGGCTCTGCCTTACCACCCAGAAAACACAAGCCAGACATGTTATTTTCTCCATCCTCCATCATTGTACAGTGGATGTAAACCATCCGAGGAAGGTCATACTGCAATATGGCGCCCAATGGAAACCAATGGTGTAAATTTGCATAATAAGCTTTTGCTGTACACGCTGTCCTATGTGTGTCAAGGCTCTGTCTTAGCTTTGTGAAATCTGGACAAACACACAGTAGATTCAAGAAGCAATGCCAGGTCTGAGATAAAAGCAGCTATTTCCCCAGGCTGGCCCAGAGCCATCTTCAATGACTTCCTCTGGCCATTCTGACTTGGAACCTATCAATGATTTTTTGTAATGTTCTTCTTACAGTTTTTTTAATTGTGGTAACGTAACATAAAATCTACCGTCTTAACTATTTTTAATTATAAAGTTCCATGGCCTTGAGCACATTCACATTGTTGTGCGACCATCACCACTATCCATCTCCAGAACTCTTCTCATCTTGCAGAACTGAAACTCTGTCCCCATTAAGCACTTACTCCCCATTCCCCCTTGCCGTCAACCTGCCAATGACTTTTGCCCTCTCTATTTGAATGGCTTATGGACGGCTACTACAATGATCTACATGGAAGCCTGGCCTGACTGGGACCTGGAGCCAAAGGGAGGCCTCTTTGTGCCACCACTCCAAGCTGGAGACCCATCAGGGTCCTTCTGCCCCCTCCACCCAGGCTGGATCACCGAGGTCCCTCCCAGGCTGATGACCATGTGGCGGCCAAGCAGACAAGAGGGAGAGGGGCAGGAGGCCCTAAGCCATCTACACATGCCGTGTGGTCAATGAATGTAGATTTCTTCATCTTGGGCATTGAAGATGAGCTGTGGGCTTCTCCTCAGGAGGGGTCTGTAAAGACGCAAAGGAGCAGAGGAGCTGGTCTGGGGGTCCTAGTGGAAGCTCCGTTTTTGCACAGTGAGGAAGAGAAGGCTTAAGGCTGCCACCTCATGAAAAGACAAAATTTCTAATCATGATGCAAATGATGTTTCCTCTGCCTGAGCACATCTAAGACCTTCTCCTTCCTCTGTTTGTCTGTGGTACCTGGTGATTCTTGCTTTGTAGCTCTAGAAGGGTGTATGGATTTGGTAAGGCCACCATAACAAAAGACCACAGGCTAGGCGGCTTAAACAGTGGACATTTATATCTCCCAGTCCTGGAGGCTGGAACTGCAAGATCCAGGTGTGGGCGATGCTGGTTCCTCCTGAGGCCTCTCTCCTTGGCTTTTAGACGCCACCCTCTCCCTGTGTCCTCACATGGTCGTCCCACTGTGTACGTCTGTGTCCTCATCTCCTCATCAGGACACCAGTCCTATTGGATCAGCACCCACCCTCATGACTTCATCTTACCTTCATCACATATTTAAAGACCCTTTCTCCAAATACAGTCACATTCTGAGGTCTGGAGGTCAGGATGTCAACACATGCATTTTGAGGGGACAAAATTCAGCCCATAACACAAGGTGACTCTCTGTCCATGGAAACCAAGCTCTTCAAGGAAGGTCCATTCATTTGGTTTACCCTCAGCATCCTGTATTTAGTCAGCATCTCATAAACATGTTTTTGCCCAATGAATTGCAGTCGAGTGAGCCATTTCAACCCCCACCTGAGTACAAAGCACAAGGATGGGACCACAGCCCAAAATGGAAGCCTTGGCCAGGCGATAATTAGCAGGCACAGATAGATGATCATGACCTGTTTGGATGGATGGCCCCCTTCAATAACAGAGGGCAGGGTTCCCAGACTAGCGCTCTACAGAAGGGTTTCCTGACTGGTCCAGTTCCAGCACTCAGAGATGAGCATGCCACATTTTAGAACTCATACCTGGGGTAGCCAAGAGCATCCTTGGCACTGTGTGCAGTTGGAGGAGGTGAAGGTGGGAGCCAATATGCAGAGGAAGGGTCCACAGCGGGAGGGGTGTAGGTCCATGGTGGAGACCAGTGACCAGGGGAGGGTCAGAGACATCACCACAAGGAGCTGTAGATCCTTGTATATCCACCGCAAGAACTGCCCAGAGGACAGAAAACACTGATAAATAATACGTGTCAATTACGAATGCATAGTCAACTTTTTTTTCAAATAAAACACAAATAAATCATAAACTACGACTAAATGAGTAGTAGCTTTTTTGGCACTTTCTGTCTCCTCATTCTAAGAACACACGATATACTGCAATCATGTGAGGATGTATGAATTTTTTGATATCAGAAAGGAGTTCTGTTGCTCAGTATGGTTGAGAATGACTGACATCTGTAGCTGCCTGGAGCAGATGGCTCCCAAGATGAATCTCGATGGCAAATGACAGGCGATGTGATCAGCAGAATGACGTCCACATCAGACAGAACTTTGCAATGCTCCTGCCAGAAGCTTCAGGGCAGGGAACTGTTTTAAAATAAAGATTTTGTTATTATTCAGGTGTAGTAAGACCAAAAAACTCGGGAGACCACTGCCATTAAGAAGATGATTTGTACATGAGACCTACAGCAATGTGACTATAGTTAGCAATATAGTCGTGCACTGCATAATGGCATTTTGGTCAACAACAAACCACATAGATGATGGTTATCCCATAAGATTAATACCATATGGTCTAGGGTTGTAGTAGGCTGTACCATCAAGGTTTGTGTAAGTATGCTCTATGATCTTCACACAATGATGAAATCGCCCATCGACACGTTTTTCGGAACGTATCTCCGTCATTAAGCAATGCATGACTGGACTGTATTTTATGCTTGAAATTTGCTAAGAGGGTTGATCTTAAGCGTTCTCACCACAAACAGATAAGAAAAGAAATCAGTATCTATGTGAGATGATGAGTATATGTTAACAAGTTTGGTCGTGGTGATTGTTTCATAATATATATGTATGTCAGAACATTAAGTCATACACCTCAAATATGTACAGTTTTTATTTGTCAATTATGCCTCAGGAAAGAGGGGGGAAAAAAGAGGTAGTTGGTTATTCACAGTTCCCAAGACGCGGGGTCACACAGGGCCACATGGGGAAGCACCAGGGTTGGTCGGGGGGCAGAGGGAGAGGGGAAATGTGAACAAGCACATTTATTGTGGTTTCTGCAGGAAGAAACAGGTGAGGCAGAGTGAGCAGGCTTAGGATTGGCTAATTTGAACCATTCCGGCAGGCTCGGGGTCATAGGGGCTGCCCCTGGTTGTCTGGTACCTGGTCCTGGGGAGGTTAAGGCAGGTGGAAGGTGACCTGGAGAATGAGAGCCCCATAGTGGATGGGGTTGGGGTGTGGGCTCTGCATTGGTTAGTTTGCACTTGAAAGGGGTGCTCCTGGGTGAATCATTTGCTCGTTGTAGGAATCGGCTAGTCCAGGGAGGGGCTGTTCCTCCAGGGTCAACAAGACCCCAAGATGTCAAAGCCTCAGAAATACAGAAACTAGGAAATGTAATTCCTATGGGGACTTCCCTATGTTTAAGGGCATTTACAGGATCCCTAGTTTCTTTCAACGAGATGCTCGGAAGGAGTAGTGGAGCTTCCCAGACATAGTAAGCTGTGGGAAAACGCTATCTTCCAGGAACATATGGGTTTGTGCTTTGAAAAAGACTCTACTGCCTAGCAAGCCTTGTCGTATCCATCCTTTGTGGAGACAGCCCACCGTACACAGATGGCTTTACTTGTGCAGAAGAAACACCTGGATTCTAAATACTAGAAAGCATAAAGGTGGAATATCTTGAATGTTGACTGGATCATTCCCTGGTTGTGACCATGTAGATTTTCCTCCTTCTTCCCCTTTACAAGATGTTCAAAATCTCAAATGACACAGGAAGCTTCCTTCTTAAGTTCTTGCCGCTCTCTATGAAAGAAGGCATGTTTCCTAATGTGATTCTCATTTGTTTAAGTGTTTTTTTGGAAACATTTCACTTCTGTAAATCTTGACGTGACTACCACCCCACATGCATTGCTTTCTGGCTATCCGAAAAGATGACTAGACCCGTGAAATACACACAGCAATGGAAGCTTTCCTTCTGCTGTGTCTTCCCATACATGCTTGCTCTCTGCTCAGAAGAATGCTCAGGAAAACCGAGTCCAGATGGTAATGAATCTTCCTGGTTGTTGATAATGATGTCCTTGATCTTGCATAGCAACTTTGTTCAACAGAGAAGAAACTAGAGCTCAGATTTCTTGGCTGCCTGCCCAGCGTTGCATGGAAGGAAGGAGAGGGCCATCCCCAAGGGAGATCCTCTCTGCCAGGTGTGGTGGCTGGATAACAGCCCCACAAAATATCAGGTCCTGATCCCTGGAACCCATAAATATGAATTTACATGGCGACACAGACTTCTCAGATGTGATTAAGTGAAGGATCTGAGATGGGCTCATCCTGGATGAGGGTGGCCCTAAATCCAATGACAGTGTCCTCATCAGAGACAGAAGAGGAGAGACACAGACACCGAGGAGAAGCCACATGAAGACAGAGACAGAGATGGCAGGGATGCGGCCACCAGCCCAGGGACGCCTGGAGCCCCAGAAGCTGGAAAAAGCAGGAAGGACCCTCCCCTGGAGCCTCGAGAGGGAGCGCGGCCCTGCGACCCCTTCATCTCAGACTCCTGGTCTCCAGGACTGAAAGAGGATAGATTCTGCTGTTTTAGGCCCCCCAATTTATGCTTATTTTATTTATTTGTTACTGCAACAATAGGCAACTAAAACACCTGTTGATGATCTTTTCTCTACAAAACTTTCTCTATTTTACTGAGTCAAGTCCTCCACTTGAAAGGGAAATATTTCTCATAAAATATCCTAATATATTCTACCTTTTCAGCTTGGAAGAAGCACATTCAGCCCCAGAGGGATTCCCTTTGGAGAAGGGAGTTACCAGGAGGCTACAAAGATGGTAAGACCTCCAGGGACCCTCTGAGCTGGCCGACCACAAGCTTCAGAGAAGCAGGATGTAACAAGGGCACCCCAGCCCATCGGGCAGGGCGCTGTACCTCTGCCCAAGCTCTCAGTCTCTCCTGTCCTGACTCATCTCCCCTTCATCCCTCCTCCAAGGTCCTGCTTTGTCCTGACTCTCAGGTCGCTCAGCTTCAGGGCCACTCGATGGTATTGACTCCAGTGGAAAATTCCTATCGTGGTTTCCTAGGGTGGCCATAAAAAATGACCACACACTTGGTGGCTGAAACAACAGACATTCATCCTCCTCCAGTCCTGGAGACCAGAAGTCTGAGATCAAGATGTCACAGGGCCATGAGGATCAGACGGTCTGAGGGTCCTTCCCGCCTCCACCAGCTTCTGGGGCTCCAGGCGTCCCTGGGCTGGTGGCTGCCTCCCTCCATCTCTGCCTCCGTCTCCACGTGGCTTCTCCTCTGTGTCTGTGTCTCTCCTCTTCTGTGTCTTATAAGGAGACTTGTCATTGCGTTTAGAGCTCATTCAACTTGATCATCTGTAAAGACCCTATTTCCAAATAAGTTCACATGCTGATGTTTCAAGTGGATGTGAATTTTGAGGGGGACAATATTCAACCCAGTACACTCCCCATGGGGTCAGCTTCTCAGGTCTGATGGCTTCAGAGCCTCCCTTATGTTCACAAAAGAAAGAAATATATTTAAATAAAGATAACAAGCTGCCTTTGCCACACTGCCAACCCCCAGTGCAGGGAGCCGTGATCTGGGTTGCATGATTGTGGATGCAGACATACACGTCTGTGCATGAGACGCTGTGGCCCCTGGCTGTTCCCAAGAGGTGGTGACGTACTCCCTGGGCCTTATCAGCCTCGTGACCAAATGGCTAAATGTTATCTTCAATGCGTGTGTCCGACCAAAATGTTCCCTTTCTATCCCGAATGGATCTGCATTGACAATCTGCATGGAGATCCTTCTGTTCTCTGAACATTTGAAAACACATATGAGCCACAGACAGGATGCTTTTCACAAGCTTTCAGAGCTGTTTCCTTGAAAAAGCAGTGTTTGGAAATCACCTCCGAACTATAATTGTGTAAACAAATGGTTTTTGTCATTTCTAGCCAGCTAGCTGGCGAGATGTAAACTCTTCATTTGTGAGTCGCAAGGCTTGTACATTTTTTGATTCCCAGTTGATGATGTCAAAGAGGCTTTCACTCTGCTCATGAGGGATCTTGCCTGATGGTGCATCAGCTCCCTCAGAGGGCCAGGGTTTTTTTGCATGCAGAAGCATACCTTATACTCCAGGAATGTTGAAGAGAGAGAATTGCACAGTCCTTCCTGGGAACAACTACCCTCCAGGAGTTACAGACAAACAGTGCCATGGCCATGAGCCATTCCAGCATCTGTTTCATTGTTGATCATCTAATGAAACATCATTACACAGCTTTCCTTTGCCAGACTGGTGATGCATAGGTGGAAACCCCAGGTAGGGAGTGAGTCCTGCAGAGGTGGATCTTGTCTGCCTTGGAGGAATGCAGGGGAGGAGGTGGAGAAACAAATCCAGCAACTCTCATCTCATCATGGTGATGGCACACCCACGGAACCCACCCTGAGGCTTCATGGCCGTGACCTGGGTTGACTTGCATGACCTGGGTTGACCTGAGCTGATCCAGTGACAAGGAAGGCGATGGGCTCCATGCTCTGGATGTTGGTTGATCATCAGTTTCTTTGTAGGAGCCACCTTGTGTCTGCCAGCATCTCACAAAGCGCCATATTGTGGAGGCATCAGAAGAGAGTGAAGCCACTGGGCAAGCTGAAGGAGAAAAATATCCAAAACCTGGAGGTGGGGGGGATAGGAGCCAGTACCTCCTGCATTACTATGTCCTTCCCCACCCAGCACAGCTCATTCTCTGGGGACAAAGCCAAAGGAGAGAGTGGGAGCACCCAATGTTGGGTAATTGCATTTGGGACGTCAGAAATTCCACAGGGTGATAGAAGCCATTCGTCACCTCCGAGGTTGGCGTCTCTGAGCTCCTACTTGTCCACACCCAGGGCAGCTGCGAAGCTCTGCTCGTTCACACCTCCTGTCTAATTCCCCTGGTCAGACTCTTCAACAGCACTGTCATTGTCAAGATCAAGATGGTTTCCTCAAAGCAGAGCCAGCTCCATGACAGGCGTTTCTCCATCCGTGCAGTGAATGGGGGTCAGCTAGGTTGTGGCTGGATGGCTTTCCAGGTGTGGAATTCTTTAACCTTTACCTACTCAGAGCTGAGAAGCGAAAAATAATCAGTGTGAGGCCATTCCCTGAGACACTCAAGAAGCTCAGGACCAAGGGGAAAAAGTGGATTGAGTATCCCAAAACCCTTAATTAAGTGGTTGTCATGACTGACATTCACAGAAATGAAAAGAAAGAATTAGAAAGGGAACAGGAGAAGAAGGACCCACAGGACTAGTTCCCACGATGAGTTAGGAGGAGAGAGAAGTAAACCAAGCAGAAATCAGACTTGATGGAAACATCAAAAAGCGTGCCAACTCTTCATTCAGCATCTTAATGGCACTTTCTAGATAGAATTTTCGTCCGTGGTCCTAAAAAAGAGTCACATTATTGGCCTTGCTAATGAATCATTTGACATGGGGATGTTGTCAACACTACTTGGTCCAGGTTTTAAAATTTTGGTCCTACTCCAATAATGAACAGACTCAAAAGTCCTGGACACACTTCAAGCCATGAGAATCTTAGAATCGTTGATAAAGGAACCTTCTAGATAACATACAGATGCCCAGGGTGCCATACTTCTCTCAAATTCCTTCAATGGGAATGAAAAGGGTTCATGACTCTATGGATTTCCGTGTTCCTTTTTCTTTCCTCTTTCACTTCCTCCTCTGCTCAACGTCTTTGGTGGGTTGAATTGTATTTCCTCCAAGAGATATGTGTACATCCTAATGCCTGGTACCTGGAAGTTGTAGCCTTCTATCAGAAAAGGGTCTTTGCAGATGCAATTAAGTTAAGAATCTCAAAGTGAGGTCATCTTGGATTAGGGTAGACTCTACATCCAATGAGTCCTTATAACAGACAGAGATTGGAGTGAATCATCAGAGATGTGTTCTTTATCCACCAATGTTTTATGATTCATTCCCGAATGTAAACCCCTTGAGAAGGAGGATGAGATTTTAGTCCTTCTCATGTAACTTTTCTTGCACATGGAAAGTGCTAAGTAAATGTCCGTGCGGGGAATGGACTGGCAGATGCTCAGAGCATCATGTGTCCTGTGTGGTAATGAACCTCTGCCACTGGCAGGAATCTAGCAGTCACAAGCAATTAATTCCTCCTGTGAGTGGTCCAAGGTTAATTTGAACCTCCTCAACGGCCTTCTGCCAGATCAGATAAGTGTTCCTCCTTCAGGTCCCGCCCTCTGGTTCCTGACAGGATTTGGCCGCGTGGAGGCTGGCATCCTCAGTCCGTTAACCATCCCTAGCAGCTGAACTGTGTGGCTGATGGATATTGATCACCCTTTCGTGGGGTTACTGGGTGATGCTGAGTGAATCCAACAAACATTTTGTGTTTGCCACAGGAAGCCTTCATTTCACCCAGCTTGGACGACTTTGCTCTACCACATGCTGATGGGGGAGGAAAGAGACACAAATAAAAAAGAATTTGAGAGATGGGTCATAAAACCTCCTCATTTATATTTAGATAGCTTACTCTAGGATTCTGTCAGATGGCTCAGGTTGGGGTGTCCATTTAGAAGACTGAGAGCATTCCAAATTCTCTACGTTTCTTGAGAAATCCCTTGAGTAATGGAGAAGGAGACAACCATATATCAACAGAAATGTTGTGTAGATTGCCTGTTGTCAGGATGCTGGATGACAGAACATGAGATATACTCACTCATATGTACTTGCTTTACTGGACTTTGAACGGCTCATCAAAATCTATCCACCATAGTCAGTGGCGAGATGGGCCATGCTGGTTTTTCGACACCATCTGCTTATACAATGGGATTACTCTGTCCCCAAAAGACTAGTGGCCCCAGCAGACGTATCATCATCTAATTCCAACAATGATGAAAAAAAAACGTATTGGTTCAGATGGAGTAATATAAGCCTCTAGGAATGCATCCAGAAGATTCAGATTTTATGATAATTGGTGAGAAGGATAGACATATTCATATGGGATTGCAGGAGTTAGAGAGAGCAGTTATAAACCGCTCAGAAAAAAAGAAAAGGAATGTTTACATGATAGAGTACCCTGAAAAAATAGACATTTATGTGATTTTGACCATGGAATGAGGTAGAAATATTGTCACATAATTGGGTGTCTACCTTTCTCTCTGACTGTCTCCCCATTTGAGAATTAGGCTATAAAGTTTGAAATGTTTTTCCAAAATGATTTAAAACTGTATCCTTAGAGGCAAGGCTGATCTAAAATATGAATTTCTGGCTGGGACCAGATCTCACGAAATTTCAACCATCAAGGATGCCATTTGAGTGTTTGTATCTAGATCTTACAATTTTCAAGCTAGGACAGAAATTTGAGAGTTTCAGTGGTTGTAGGCATTCACCTCGCTGATTCCATCTCCTTCTGGATGGAGTCTACCCATTGAAAAAAATAAACTAAAAAAGAAATAAGAATGGATATCTTGTACAGAGTTGCAGTCAACTCTTTGTTGCTGGAATTAGACAAATCCATGTGACTACAATGTGATTCCTAAAATCCAAGAAAGACCCTACTATTCTGATTGCCTGAGGCAGGTTAGGAATCTAATCCCCTTCTGCAGTTTCTAAGAGCAGAGTGTGCTGCATGCTCTTTCTTCTCCCTCATGAAAGGCCACGGTAGCTTAGCTCCTTTGGTATTTTCTCAAGCCATTTAGACGGTGTGCTCGTGCCTAGCTTTCTAAGCCTCATTCTCATGCACAGTTTTCCATTGAATTATGTGGTTCTCTTTCCCTTACAGCAGCCCACTGCAATCATTTATTTGGGGATAAGTAGATTTTCCCGAAAGCTAAAATAAGCCTTCGCAAAGCAACGAGAAACCCACGAGGAGTAATTGACAGTAGGCTGTTTGTCAGATTCTTGGCAGCTCAGAGCAACCTCATCTTCTGCCACTCATTTTCTGTAAGAAGCTCCTGTGCGTGGGCCCTCGTGTGAACGTCTGTGGCTTCATCATAGGATTGAACTCATGACACAGCGGGAAGACAATGTCTAACTCTTCAAAAACGACACAACACCCAGGAGATGAAACCTAAGACCTCCCATGGAAATTCACACGATGACCTAATAACTCTCATGGACCACAAGGTCTTCTCAATCTCTAAACCAACACTGCGTGTAAAGTTCGCAGTTCACTCTCCAGTGAAAACAGTACTTTCTTTGCCAGACTCAGCTCCATTTTTGTGCCATCACATCCCAACTCAATCCATTGCAACTTGCCCTTGACGACTTCTACTCACAAGCGTGCATGTCCGAACGCTCTTCTGATGTGCTTTCTCCAATATCCGGTCCATCTCCCTTGGGCGTTCTATCCGTTGGCTTCCTCATCCTCTCACACCGCCCAGTCTGGGCTACCATGATTCTGCCCAATCTTGGGACCCACTTCTTCTTCCCTGCCTCATCGTCTCTTGATGTCTTTCCTCCTGCTCTTTCTCTATCCTTTCCCCGAAGGCCAGGATTCCTCCATGCTTGGGTCCTTCTCCTTCCTCTTGGCCACGTGAACAGTGTGGACTTTTGCACTGGAAATTCTCGTGTTCACATCCTGAGACTGTCAGCATTCATGTTCAGATCTCCCCAGATTGTCTTTGTGACCTTGGGCACATTTTTTCATCCTCTGATCTTCTCGTTTGTGTCTGTAGATTGAGATAATCACAGTACCCAACTCATAGCGTTTGGGGGAAAACGTGTTACGCATTTATAGCCAAGTCTGACTCTTCCCAAGGTCTCAGGAATTATCAGCTTCATTATGGTGGTAATTTTTGTATTGAAGAATTGATTTGGCTTCAGAGTCTCGATTCTCTAATTGTACCATGCACATAACTCTCAAAATGTCTCTAGCCATGGACTCTCCTTAAGACCTTTTAAGGGTCTTCTTAAGTTCTTTTCTGTAAATACCAACTGGGTTTGAAATTGTCACCTCTAAGTCAATAAGTACTACTCTACACTTATTTATTGTCATTATCACCATCATCATCATCATCATCATCATCATCACCATCATCATCATCATCATTTGCTTTGCCCTTCAGGTTTCCAGACTTGATCAGGAATACCAGTGTTCTTGTTCATAAGTCCATTTGATTCAAACCACACTGAAATTAAATGGAACATCTGGAAGCTCAATAAGAGCTCAGCCAGAAGGAACAATACAATATCATTAAATTTCTGGTGCTTCCTAGCCAAGAAACCTGCAGACATTCACCTGGGTAAATGCATCGGAAATCAACTTCTGGCCCTCAGTTTTGGAGGCTCAGAAACTAGGGTTGGTAATACTGCTCTAGGGATCAGTTCATGGTATCCCAGCTTACAAGGGACCAACTTCTAAACCATATGCCACTCTTCAGTTGACTGTAAGAAATACTGTACTGATCAGGCCAGGGTGGCTGTACTCTCTCCAGGTAGGCAGATCCCCATGGGGAGCTCAGATAGGACCAGAAGAGAAGTCGGTGTCTGTAGAAGCTGAGCAAGACTGAGTGGCATGATCCAGATAAACTCAGACAGCTCTATCCCTGTTATGGGGTCATGCTTCCCACCAAGCAAGCATACACACTGGCACTAGTTACCACTGGATTTGACTGTGAGTGACAGAAAACCTAAAATAACAGTGGATTACACAAGATAATAGTTTTCTTTCCTTTCCCTTAAAATTCAGGGCCAGTGTGTTACTTCTTCAGTCAAGACCCCAAGTTTCTTTTTCTTGCTATACTTGTGATGTGTGGCTTCCAGTCTCAAGGTCACTCCGTGGTCCAAGATGGCTGCTTAATGCTTGTACTCATGCTTCTGTTCCAACCTAAAGGAAGGTATCAACAGGATGTAGAAGAGAGTTGAGAACCATTGCACGATCCAGAACCGGTTCCTGGCCATACCAGTTTCAAAGGAGGATGGGCAGTGAGCCACATTTTAGGCAACCAGGTATCCACCCAACACTCCCATTACCCATGGGGGGAGGAGAGAAGGGACTAGGGTGGGCAACAGAAGAGGCTCTGCCACAAGGTTGGGCATCCTTTGGCCCAGGTGTATACCCATGGTCAGAGACAGATGGGCACTGCCAGGAGACAGTCGTTGAGGGTCTCCTTTCTATGCTCTATGCCAGATTGACCCAAAATACATTCTACAGAATGCTAAATCAGAGAGATGGCCAGCACACATCAAAAGACTCCGCCTATAAAGGTTGAAGAGACATTTCTTGCTAGATTTTCTCTCCTTGGGAGTTCACGGTGAACATTAGTGTGTTAGAGCTATGAGATAGCCACAGTATAGAAATCTGGTGACTGTGTGACCCCAAGCATTAACACGTTCAACCTACTCAACCATAGAAATAGATTATACACACACACCCCAATATGTATACACACATAAACATATTTCTATAAGATTCCTATATTATTATGTATTACTATAACAATACATGTGATATTATATATATATAATAACATGAGCCACTGAACATTCTGGGCAATGTTGATGGAGGCTGACCATTTCTCTTCTAGTTAGCATAGCCTTTCTACACACCCAGAATAGTATGCTTAACGGGATTCCCACTTATTAAATCACAAACAGTTCCATCTGCCTCCAGAAGATCACAGCCAGGTCATCTTAATTGGAGTTTTGGGTGTTCCCCAAATCTTCAATTAAACAGCTATAGACAGACTTTTGGTTTGCATTCAACAGATGACTGCTTGTGCCCTTTGGGGACATGAGCATGGATTTCACCGTCTTACTTCTCAGGCAGCCTTATTTCTTGTACTGTCAAGTTCTTGAGGGGGAGGACGCCACACAGAGGCCCCCGACTGGAACGTGATCCTGAACAGACTGTAGAAGCTATTTCTCTCTTCTTTTCCTAGACTGAAAGGGGCTATTTCTCTCTGCTTTTCCAGACTCCCACTGCTCTGTAAGAACCAGGTCACCATCCTCGTTCACCTCCACTTAACCATTTACGGGAAAAGAAAGCCAGGCACCTTGCTTCAGCTTTCTAACTCTACCAGTATTCAAAGATGGCGAATGTTGGTTACTCTGTTAATCCAGAGGGCATTAGATCACCAAGATTGCATCATAACAGCTCAGATCCCCAACTTAAAGTGTCATTTCCCTCAGTAGAAGTCAGAACCCATATTTGCACTGAAGTCCCCATCTGCTAATGCCACAGACCCTCTGCACAGCTTGCTTCCTCTGCTGGTTGAGTTTGCCTCGCACTTATGGATGTTATATTAGAGAGCTGCTTTTTTTATTCTTTTTGTTCCATAACTAAATTAAAACTAAGCTAGTCAAAAATAGGTGACTTCTTTCTTTAGCCCAATCACAGTCTGTAAGGTTGGACTGTGAGGGGTCACTTTCCTTTAACAGTCTGCATTTCTCCCAAACTCATCTTTATGGATAAGTCTCATTTTCTCGGTAAAGCTTCTCTCTCTCTCGTTCACACAATTATTTTAATTATAACATTGACACTTCCCTCTGCTGCCCACAACTTGTATCAGTTTATTCCATCTTAGAAACACAATGATTTCTTCAGAGGTAACAACAGGAACCCACCACTACCCATTCAGAGGGAGCGATTTTGAAACTTTCGTGAATGTCGCATTCCCGTACCTAGCTCATCTTCTTTCAAAATCTCTCTTGCGTTTTTGTTTCTCTATTGGCTCACTCCTACTGTGAGCAGTTCTTTCCAAAGCGCAGTTACAGCAATGGTCTCCGAACCCGTTTCCCTGTTTCCAGTCTCTCCCCACTGGAATCCAGGTGACGTAGAAGAGCAATCTTCCACTCCCCACACCTCCGCCAGTCTCTTGTTGCCTACAAGCCAAAGCCCTTGGCCACCTGTCCAAGGCCTTCTATCCACAGGTTTCCGCAGATTGCCCACCCACTTGACCTGCCATGTGTCTTGCAGCTGCTCTGGAGTTCCATCTTGTTCCTCAAACAAAACGTTCGTGAGTAGCTATTGCCCTCTGTTTCCGAAGTTCTCTCTGCCTTGGATCATCTTCTCTGCCCTTTGCCAATGCAAATGCTACACCTGTTCCTGCTTCCACACTAGGTCCACCTCACCTCTTCATTTTGTCTGTAACTTTCACCCTTTGTTTTCTTTTTCCTTGTCCCCACTCTTATCTTTTATATTTTCAATTATTTTATTGAGGTCATAATGGTTTATAACATTGTGTAATTTCAGGTGAACATAGGAAATTTATTTATTTATTAGTTTCTGTAGAGACTGCATCATGATCACCACCAATAAGCTAATTTTTATCCATCATCATATATATATATATGCCCCTTTACCCCTTTCACCCTCCCTCCACCCCCTTCCCCTGGTAACCACTGATCTGTTCTCCTTATCCATGTGTTTGTTTATCTTCCACATATGAGTGAAATCATACAGTGTTTGTCTTTCTCCGTCTGGCTTATTTCGGTTCACATAATACCCTCAAGGTCCATCCATGTTGTCACAAATGGGACCATTTTGTCTTTTTTATGGCTGAGTAGTATTCCATGGTATATATATACCAATCTTCTTTATCCATTCATCAGTTGATGGGCACTTGGGTTGCTTCCACACCTTGGCTATTGTGAATAATGCTGCAGTGAACATAGGGGTGCATAAATGTCTTTGAATTGTTGATTTCAAGTTCTTTGGATAAATACCCAGTAGTGGGATAGCTGGGTCTTATGGTGTTTCTATTTTTAATTTTTACCCAAAGAGCCCTTCACTGCCCCTTCCCTGCATCTACACTGAGATGCTCATTTCCATGTCACTTCCTAGAAGAATGTAGACTTGAGTGAGGGATCATTAAAGCTGACCCATGGAGAAAGCCCTCCTTGTACCAGCACCTTCATGGAGAGGCTAGAACTATGTCCCTTCTCTCACTAGCCTGCCTGAGAACAGGGTGCCTTGGTGCTGATCACTGGATGCTGAGTTGAGCCCTACATCATAGTCCACCCTTCCCTTTGTGGTCCATTAGTCTTTTAAAGGAAAAGATTGCTGCATCTGAGTTATTGAGCCCAAGCTCATCTCTCTTTCCTGTGTCTCCAAGGTCTTTCTTCCTGAAGCCTCAACCCTTACTGGGAGTTTGGATTTCTCTTAACTGGACTATATCTTTATGCCTTTGTGTCCCCAAAAGTGGGGAAGTTCCTGACACATCATGAATGCATGTTGAATGGATAGATGGGTGGATGGATGAATGGATGGATGGATGGATGAATGGATGATTGGATGAATGGATGCTGAATGGATGGGTGGGTGGATGGATGGGTGGATGGATGGATGGATCAATGGATGGGTGGATGGATGGATGATGAATGAATGGGGAGGATAGGTAGATGGATGGATGGGCGGATGAATGGATGGATGAGGGGATGGATGGATAGATGGATGAGTGGATGAATGGATGGGAACATGGATGGATGGCTCATCCCAATAGCAAAGGTCTCCCTGATATGATTTCAAAAGTTTTTCTTCCTGGCTTTCCCTCACCAGCCTCCATTCACCTGCAAAGACACCTGGCCTTGTCACCTTGGCAACCTGGTGTCATTTATCTGCTTGAACAATTATTTGAACCTATGGAGTCCCAGGATGGCCTGGTTGAATCACAGCTCTCAGTGGGGCCGTCCTCACAGATTCGTGATGGTTTAGGTCTCAGGCTTTAACTTTGCTAAGAATACACTGCCAGTCCTCATTACTGGGGCCAAAAGGCAACCGTCAGCCACAGCAGCTCGGAACTAATTGACTGATTTGGCATCCTTGCTTTCTTGTTTCTCCTTTCCAAGCTTTCCTTGCTCCTCCGTGGAACCCAGGTGTGGCATCAGCCGTGGCCATGAGAAAACTTGTGTCTTTGGTCCAGTCACATTCAACCATGTCCATTCCAAATAAATACCAGTTTTTAGTTTCCTTCTCCAACTCTTTTTCCTAGTGTATTTTCCTGGCACAGCATTGTTGCATCCCTTCTCTGACTTATATCTAAGTTCAATCTCACAGATGCACACCACACATCTAAAGCCACTATTTCAAAATTAGTTAATGGGGCCGAGTGAGCGTTTTAGTTTCCAGATGGCCGTATCCAGAGATGGCTCATCCTTACTCCTGTTGTTTTTCCAAGAAGGGCGACGTCACAGAAATGAACATTTCTATGCCCACATGTGTTCAGGACAGCGAGTGCCTCCAGAGAAAAACACCCGGACTTGTTGACGGGAATTTAAAGGAGAGAAAGAGCAACATTCAGTTCAGTTTTCATTAATTTATTCCCAAGGAACCACAAAGTGACAGCACAACAAATGAGTGTACAGGAAGTGATACGGCACTAAAAAGCATTTAGGATGCTCAAACCAGACTAATTTGTTGTAAGGCCACTTAGATGCTGTCTCACAAGGAGGTTCGATCATCACTTTTAGTTGTTTCTAGGCCACTGAGGATGCTCTGAAGACCAAAGGAAAACATCAGTCAGATCACTGTCTTTCTGGGATAACGAAGAGAAGAAGAAGGTCCATCCAGGCCAGATTGTTCTCTTATTTTTTTTTTTTATAATTTTATTTATTTATTTATTTTTTCCCCCAAAGCCCCAGTAGATAGTTGTATGTCATAGCTGCACATCCTTCTAGTTTCTGCATACGGGACGCGGCCTCAGCATGGCTGGAGAAGCGGTGCGTTGGTGCGCGCCCAGGATCCGAACCTGGGCCGCCAGCAGCAGAGCACACGCACTCAACCACTAAGCCATGAGGCCGGCCCCAGATTGTTCTCTTAGAAGTCCAAGTGAAAGCTGCTGGTGGAGGTGACGATGATGGTGATAATGAAGACAGTGATGATGACCATGGTGATGATGGTGATGGTCATGCTGCTGCTGATGCTGATGGTGATGCTGATGGTCATGCTAATGATGGTGATGGTGATAGTTTGATGGTGATGATGATGGTGGTGGTGATGGTGATAGTTTGATGATGATGATGGGGATAATGATGATGATGGTGATGGTGGCGATGATGATGGTGATGATGATGATGGTGATGGTCGCAATGATGATGGTGATGGTAATGATGATGGTGGTGGAGGAAATGATGATGGTGATAATGGTGATGATGATAATGATGCTTTTTGCTAAGCCGTGAGGCTCATATCACTCAGAAAATAAGATCATGCACATTTCAGTTTTGGGTTATCATGCAAAATCTTTCTGTTTGATCCTATTAAGCATGGTGTAAGGAAAATATCAGAATCAATTTTAGTCACCATGTGAAATGACTAATCCTTCTCCCAAAGTTTCTGCTCAGGATTTTGTAATGAATAAAATTGTGCCTCAAGTGCTAACTTTTTTTGAGCACCACTGGAGGGCAACCACTGAGGAACCATAGACCAATAACTGGGCCGTATTATTGAGTGTGTATGTGTTTGTGTATGTGTGGGTGAGAGAGAGAGCACCAGACTAGGAAAGAACCAACCAAGATTGCTTCGCTAAAAAAAATAGAGGCTATGGGTATGGTGAACACTGTGGTAGACATTTGTGGTCTAACCAGTAGGTTCTTGTAGACTGATCTTGCTTGTCTACAGGTAAGTTCTACTAGTCAGGGCTCCCAGGCATATTTAAGGAGACACCCTCAGGTGCAAACCCTGTCTTGCCTTGAGTCTGGGAGTGAGCTCCTCCTCAAATGTTGCATCCTGCATGCTTTTCTTGCCTGATTCTTGTCCACTCCTCTTGCTGACCCACCAGAGATGAGAAATACAGCAAGAGGTCCCTACATCAGACCATAAATGCAGCCTGCACATCGCTTTTCACACTGAAACCCTGCTACTTTGAGTGACAGTGTTATTCCTATAGAGATCTATTTTTGCCTGTAGACTGCAGGCTCCTTCAGAAAAGGGACCAGGAATTACTTATCTCTCCACTCTATTCAGTCTATACCTTCTTGTCTGACACGACATCAATGTCCAATAAATATTGATTGAATTACAAACTGGGGATAACTTTACTATTATTTTTCAAAAAAGTGAAAGGTAATCAAAATCACGATTCATACACTTTACACATTCTCCCATCAGTTCATATTATTTTTCCAAAGATTTAACCAGGAAGATAATCAGTCTAAGTGAAAAGGGACTATATAAATTGATGTGAAAATCACTTTAGGAACAGAAATTCCTCCCGTGTGAAAAGATAGTTCTGCTAAGAAATGATTCATTCGACAGAAGCGTTGAATGTCCTTTAAAATTAAGTTGTCAAAGAAGGAAACTGAACATTTTTCATCTTCCCAGACATGATTGTCCTGGGTGATTAAAAATGATTGAAGGAGGGCCGGCCCGGTGGCGTAGTGGTTGAGTTCATGTGCTCTGCTTTGGCAGCCCAAGGTTTGCGGGTTTAGATCCCGGGCGCAGACCTACACACCACTCATCAAGCCATGCTGTGGTGGCATCCCAAATACAAAACAGAGGAAGATGGGCACAGACATTAGCTCAGGGACATTCTTCCTCAAGCAAAAAGAAGACGATTGGCAACAGATGTTAGCTCAGGGCCAATCTTCCTCACCAAAAAAAAAAAAAAAAGATTCAAGGAATGTGCAAAATTGCTCTTGTGAATTTCCCCTCATAAGTATTGAGACTGAGGGCTGGGTTCCACATGTCTGAGCACCCACTGTTGTGAAATGAGGGCTCTTGTATTCTCTGTACATATAGAAATTTGAGTTGTGTGAGGGTGACATTGTGAAGTGAGGTGGGACCTTCAGACGGTATCTCTCAAGTGAAAAAACAATAGCATTGTAGGAAAAAAATAATAATTGAGCCATAAGCACGCCGTATATGAGAGTGGATCAATGATGTTGATCCCTCATCGCACTTAATTCTTTAAATAAACTAACCAGGGGGTAAGCCGACAGAGGGAGTATCCAAAATAGAATATTTCTTCACAAGAAGAAACGCTAATGGGAAGAGAACCTATCATGAAGAATTGTCTGATCTCACAGGTAGAAGCCCATCATTCATTTTTGAAGTCCCATCCTTGGCAACCACAATTTCCTCTTTCTCATATACAACGTATCCATCTTCCCTGGTCGCCTTTCCACTAGGTGTCTTCTAGCATTGATTGACAGCCTGCTTCCAACCTGAAAGGAAGTGAAGCATGCTGAATTTAACAAGTCCATCGCTAAGTCAATGATAAGTGGAAAATGCTGCAGTTTCCAGAGGCTTCTGTGTCTATCTTGTGTGTGTGTGTGTGTGTGAGAGAGAGAGACAGAGAGAGAGCACACAAGATGGAAATATGTGGTAATAAAGGATCACCATTTTTCTGACCCCTGGGATAGGATATATCAGTTTATCAACACACAACACGTTGATAATATGAAATATGACGTTACTTGTATAAAATCTGTACATTTAAAAAATTACTTTAAATTTTTTTCCATGGGAAGTTTTCTTTGGTGAGCACTAATTTCAGACGTAGCTCCTCATCTCATCACCAGACCCTATAACTCCACAAGATGTGAGTAATATTCTTTTATACCTTCAATATTTGTATAAATTGACCTACATGTTTACCATTTTTTGATTTCTTCACTTCTTACGTTCTTACACCATCCAATGGGTGTTAGTTTTGGTTTTTCTTCATGCACAGTCTTTAAATTTTTCTTCAGTGATGGTCTGCTAATGAAAATGTTCTTAGCTTATTGTTTTTGCAACTGTATTTATTTCAGCCCCATTTTTGAAAGGTGTTTTCTCTGAGATCTGTTTCCTTTGAAACATTAATTCTTTTACTCTTCTCTCTTATTATTCTGGCTTTCAGTGTTTTTTTTTTTTAAAGATTTTTTTAATTTATTTTCCCCCCAAAGCCCCAGTAGATAGTTGTATGTCATAGTTGCACATTCTAGTTGCTGTATGTGGGACGCGGCCTCAGCATGGCCGGAGAAGCAGTGCGTCGGTGCACGCTCGGGATCCGAACCCCGGGCCACCAGCAGCGGAGCGCGCGCGCACTCAACCGCTAAGCCACGGGGCCGGCCCTCAGTGTGTTTTGATAGATATCCATTTTAAGTCTCACCATCAAGCCTTTGAAAATACATTATTTTTAATTCTCTGGCTGCTGTCAAGATTGCCTGTTTTTCTTTGGTGTTTGGAAATTTCATATGATATATGTGCGTGCATATGTTTATTTTTATTTTTCTTGGGATTAATTTTATTTCCTGTACTTGTGGGTTGCTGTCTTTTTCAATTCTGGTTGATTGTCAACCATCATCTCTTCACACGTTCTTGTTGGCTTACTCTCCTGTATTTCGGGAACCCAATATTTGTTAACTCTTCTTCTTGTGTCTTCAGTCCTTCTGAATATCTCTTTCACATTTTTCATTTCTGTGTCTCTAGGTACTGGCTTCTGGATAATTTAGTCTTCCAGTTCACAAATTCTCTCTTCACTTCTGCCTTATCAGCTTTTAACCCCATCCACTGAGTTTTAAATTTCAGCGTTTGTATTTTTCATTTCTGGAAGTCCTATTTGGTCTTTTTCAAGTCAAGCTTGCTTTTATTTCTTTGTGTAATTTGCACTACAATCTGTTTCCAGTGATTCAAACCTCTGAGGTCTTTGTGGGTCTCTTTGTGCTGTGGCTCATGCCCACTGAGTCTTGCTCACAGGGACTGAAGTCCTCATCGGTTTTATAATCTTTACATTTGAGCTGCTCATTTTCTTGTGCCTAGAAGGAAGGTGCATATGTGTTTGTTTCTTCTGAGTGTCCTTGTGGGGCTGAAACTGTGATAGAATGATGCTATTTATTCTGATGGATTGGGACCCTTGCCATGCCAGTGGTTATATTTCAAATTTCATCACTGTTCCTAGAGACACTATCAATTCAGGACCAGTTTGACCAAATTCATAGTTTAGAATTTTGGGGGGGATAGAACTACCTAAGTAGTGTCAATTTCTCCTGCTAATCTGCAAGAGGTCAGA
Source organism: Rhinoceros unicornis (assembly GCA_028646465.1). NCBI lineage: Eukaryota > Metazoa > Chordata > Mammalia > Perissodactyla > Rhinocerotidae > Rhinoceros > Rhinoceros unicornis. The sequence goes on along the minus strand of CM053558.1, from coordinate 97,693,677 downwards.
TTGATGGTTAGAAATTCTCAAAAACTTCCATTTGCCTTATTAACGTAGTGCAAAGCATCTCTTCCTGCAGAATCCTAGAGGAGGAAGCCGTGTTTGCATCATGTCCCCTCCTGTACTGAGAATGTAGTCAGTGGTTCTCAAACCTGTTAGTTTAAGGACCTCTTTATGCTCTAAATAATGTTGATTAAAGACCCCAAATAGCTTTTGTTCATGTGGATTATATCAATTGATATTTACTGTACTAGCAACTAAAATTGAGAAGATTTTTACACATCTGTTGATGGATACATTTTAAAGTAATGATAAAAAAAGCCATTACATGTTAACACAAACAACATATTTTTATTATACGCAGAATATCTTATATTCTTGTTATGTGATACATATTATATTCTTATTATATAATTTGATATATGTTAAATGTATTGTATTATCACTAATGTGAGAGTATTAGTGATAAGAATAGCCTTGTTGTACATTTTTGCAAATCTCTCTCATGCCTGGCAGAATAGAGGACAACCAGATTCTCGTATCTGCTTCTACATTCCGCCTTCTCTGTTATCACTCATCACATAGCCTTTGGAAGATTCCACTGGATGCTTGCAAGAGTGAGACTGAAAAAGAAAACTATCATCTCAGTATTCTTATGAAAATAGTTTTGTCTCAGGGAACCCCCCTAAGGTTCCCCGTACCACACTTGGAGAACCACTGTTGTAGAACTTTGGGGTCACAGCTTAGTGGAGGAAAATCCCCCATTTGACTCTCTGCACCTTGACAAGGACATAAAGCCTTTGTCCTCTCTTTCTGGAGCTGTGAGAGGACGTCAGAATTTCACCAAATATCCTCTGGGACAAGGTGACTCCGGGGACCCCTGCATATTTATTTCTCTGCGTCTCTGCCTCCCCTGAGATTGTGGCCTGATGATTTCCTGCTATCCCATCAGGGCTGGGATGCTTTTAATAAGGTGCTTTACAAATAGATTCATCCAGCATTTTCAATTTGTTTCAGCAGGAGTGTTGGGTCAAGTAACCTAATCTTCCGTGTTACCCGAAATAGAACTCATATTAAAAGACTTAAGCATGACAGATTAAGAAGACAAGAAGAGAATAAGGACTTAAATTATGTAACAGAAGGAAAATCTACTGGATGTATAGGCAAATCCATATCCATAAAAAATATATTACATTTTTAACCATATGTTAGCTGAAAAGGAAAACATTAATTCCAAATAGAGTAAATATAATCAACCACATTTTTGGCCATAACATCATCAAGTTAGAGTTTAATAATAAAATATTAACAAATGAGAACTACCATCCATTTAAATGTCTTTGGGTAAGAAAAAAGGAAGTTAAAACAAAGTAATCACCATTTCAGAACTTTGGGGGATATGGTTAAAGTTACTTTTGGGAGGGGAAATTGACTTTTTCAGAATGAGTTTAGTTTTTAAATAAAGAATTAAGCGTTAGATTGAGATGTTTGTAAAGAGAAAAATAAATCTCAGGGAAGCAAGAAAATGACATTCCTAAGTTAATAAGGAGGAATTGAATAAGTGGGAACATAGATAAAGAGCAGAAATTGTAAAAAATTTTACTAATCATATAAAATCCAAACTTGGTCTCAGAGCCTACAGGGCCCTAGGTCATTTAGAGACAAGCTACCTCTGTGATCTGCAGATCCACCATTATTCATTTTGCATCCTCCAATTCAGATTCAGAGACATCGACCTCCTTGCTGTTCTGGGATTGTAAATCCACCTCATGGCCTTTGCACTGGCTGTTCCCTCTGCTAGAATTTAAAACGCCCACACAGGAGCGTCGCTTGCTGCTTCTGCTCTCTCCGTGTTCAAATGTCACCTTGTCATAGAGGCTGTGGTCATCTTCTCCATCACTTTCTACTTGTTTATCTTGTTTACCAGAATTTCATAGCATGTATGATGACCATTCCCAGCTCTGCTGGTCTGGTGGTTAAGATTCCTCCTTCTCACCTCTGCTGCCAGAGTTCGTTTCCCAGTCAGGGAACCAGGCCACCCATCTGCAACTGTGTGTGGCTGTGATGCTGAAAGCTCTGCCACCGGAATTTCAAATGCCAGCAAGGTCACCCACAGTGGACAGGTGTTGGGGTAGCTTCCAGACTAAGACAGACCAGGAAGAACGACCTGCCCATCCACTTCCAAAAAAGTGGCCATGAAAACCCTATGAACAGCAGCAGCGCATTGTCTGATATAGTGCCAGAAGGTGACAGGATGGTGCGAAAAGACCAGACAGGGTTCCCCTCTGCTGTCCACGGGGGCGCTAGGAGTCAGAACCCACTCAACGGGACTAACGACAAAAACGATGACCTTCCATGTTATGTGTTTCATACGCATGCACACACACATTTATTTTCAGTACTTTCCCACCGATCAGCTCCATCGAGCAGGAGATCTAACTATTGTGTTCACCGCTTTATGTCCCCCTTCTAGAACATTGCGTAGTCAAAGACAGATGCTCAATAAATATTTTTAAAAAGTGGACACAGTCTAGTAGAGACACAGTGTTCTGAAAAAAATTCAGATAAACCACTGGAAAGCAAAGTGAGAAGAAGAATAAAGTGCACATACCCAAAATGGTCTTGAATATGGTACACTAATCACAAAATCAGCGTGATTTGCAATGCTGTATGCAGATGCATTTAAAAAGCAGAATAAAAGAGACAATTGGAAGAAAAATAGGCATTACCAAAATTTAGAAAAACAAAGCAGATATCGGTAAATCTGTTTCAGTGAAGAAATTGAGCAAGAGTTATTTCTGCATACAAACGTTCAAGCTCATCAAATTCTTAACGAAGTTCTCTGAATCCTCCAAGGAATTCTCAGGGTATTTGTATTATTCAGAGCCTGGGATGAGAAGGAACGCTTCCAAATAATTTGCGAGAGCTTCATCAGAATCATTCTAAAATTTGATTTTAAAAGCACAGTAAAAGAGACTCCAAACTTATATGAATTTATTGCAAATAACGTAAAAATTGATTAGGCAGATAGTATCATCCACTACATCAAAAGAATAATACACATGAAAAATGGAGATTTGATGGACAGCTGAAATTTATGTAAGGTTATGGACCAATGTGACCTCAATAAAAATATATATATATTCATTTTATATGTTTTATTAATATATAAAGTATACATTATATATTCAATATATTATATAATTATTATAATTGTTATATATGATTATGTTATTATATTATATAATATATTTTGTATATCATATATTATTATTACGATTTTGTTATATATTATTATGAAATATTAATTTTATAATATTTTATATATTTAGTAAATATATTAATATATATAAGTCAATGATAAAAGGAAAAAAGATAAGTGAGGTTAATTTTAGGAATTTCAGCATGAGTGAACTAAGACATAGTTCATGCAATGCACCCTATAAATAGCTCAAAAATAAAAGAAAACAATGAGCAGATATCTAATGCAGATTTGATAAAATTGAACCATCGTTTCTGATAAGAACTGTTAACAAAATAAAAATAGAAAAAATGTTCTTCACATGATATCTATTTATATACACACATGCGCATATGTTTGCAAATACCACTATGGTGCTAAATGGTAAGGCCCCAGGAAACAAGCTGTTAGGATCACAAACAAGACAAGGAAGCTTTATTGTCTCACCTTGATGTATTAATGTTGTTGCAGGGGCCCTGTGGCTACTCAGAGGACAAATAGCTACTGTAACTTCTGACACAGCTGACCAGTTAACATATGCCTGCATTTATTGTGAGCACTTTATATTTATGACTTCATTTAAACCTCACGCTAAACTTAAAAAAGAGACACCATCATTTACCCATTTCACAGATGGGAAAATAGATGCAGAGAGAGATCAAGTAACTTCCCCACTGTTGGTAAGCACAGACCCACATCTCAGGATATCTGGCATCATCCCTAAGATCTTAAAAATCTGATGCCGTAAGAAGTGTAAGTATTGGAAAAGGAGAGAGAAATCCATCACAATTTGTAGATAATGTGTCGTTAAACATAATAATAAAATAATAATAATAAACGGAGTCAATGAAAGAATCATCTGAAAACTCAAAAAAATGGGCCAAATCTATGAAGAGGCTGTTCAGGGAGGGAAAGAAAGATGTACCTAAGGACCACTTTCTAAGTTCATTTATTAAAATAAACAAAAAAGCAAATGAATATAACAAGGAGATACCACTTATATTAGTTACTTTGGCAAAGATTAAAATGTTAGAAGCTATTTGATGAGAATGTGGGAAACCAGGAACTGTATATTATTGCAACTTTGGGGGACGGTAATTTGATGATACCCACCAAATTATAATATGCATGTCCCTGGACAGTTCGGGTCTGAGAATTTATCCTAAAGATCTGTCTGATCAGTTGACCAACTGTGCAAAGTTCCACGTGCAAAGATGTTCATTACAGCATTGCTTAAAATAGCAAATGAGGAAGAACTTAGATGTCTACCAATAAGAAAATGGTTACAGAAATGGTGTCTAAATATGGGTAGAAATAACCTGAGATCTTTTTAAGTGTGAAGTATAAAGTGTCCAAAATACATTTTAAGTGAAACAAATTGAGTTTGAGGATAATATGTAAAAGGTGATTCCACTTTCACTTTAAGTTACATATGTTTATGTACTAGGATATCCTTGTATACATATTAGGTGTTCTGGAAGGACACATACGGTAACATAATGATCGTAACCATCCGGGAGAACAACTGATGTTGGGGGGGCGGGGAGAAAGCAAGCTCTATTTGCTCTGCACTTCATGCATTTCCCATTGTTTGCTTTCTTTTTCATTTTTTATTATAAGTTTGAGTCATATTTGCAAGTGTTTAATCCAGTGAACTGTAAGGCAAAATGCAAATGAACTTGAAAATCTAAATGAAAATTATAATGTATAAAAACCAGCTAAAATTGTAAAGCGTGATGCTAAGTGTGTTAGTCGGAGTTCTCCAGAGAAACAGAACTAATTGGAGAGAGAGAGATATATATATATTGATACATGTATGTATCTATATGTATATGTAAGGAGAGAGAGAGAGATAAGAGATAGCTTCATGGATAGATAGATGATTGATAGATAGATAGATAGATAGATAGATGAGAGATAGATAGTTGAAAGCCAGTTGTGTAGTTCAAAGGCCTGAGAGCTGGAGAGCCCGTGGTGTAAGTTCTAGTCTGAAGGCAGGAGATGACCAATGTCCCAGCTCAAACAGTCAGGCAGAGAGAGTGAATTCTCCCTTCTTCTGCCTTTTTGTTCTATTCAGGCCTTCAACTGATTAGATGAGGCCCACCCACACTGTGGAGGGCAATCTGCTTTACTCAGTCCACTGATTCGGATGCTAATCTCATCCAGAAACACCCCCACAGACACAGCCACAAATAATGCTTAACCAGACATCAGGGCACCCTGTGGCCTCATCAAGCTGACACATAAAATTGACCCTCACCCTAATCAACTTGAACATCTAAAAGGAAAGAATTGTTTCTCAAGAAATTGTGGGCCATCATTAAAGAATGAGGGAGATATAAGTTCCAGCACCTTCCAAGGGGCCAAGCCCATCCTGGGGGTATCAGCTCTGTCTTGAATCAGTGACCATCGGTAGCAGGTTCGTGTCTCTGCATTTTGGGATCACATCTTCGCAGTGGGGAGGGTTGGATGAGGTGACCTCCAAGACCGTCCCTGGCTCTGAGGTTACGACGCCCAATGTGGGGCTGGGACCCTCAGCCTCACAGCACTGGCTTGTCCACTTTGATATGGAATGTGGAGAACGTCCCCAGGAGGCAGACCAGGACCCACAGAGACAGCCCCGCCATCTTGGTGGGTCAGCCTCACACGTCCTCTCTCTTCTCCTGTCCTGGACTGATGCCTGCAGAATGGCCCTTCCCCAGGGACCCCACTGCCCTCCATCTCTCATGATCATGTGGGTGGGCCTCATCCATTCAGTCGAAGGCCTGAGGAGCGAAAACTGAGGTTTCCCAGAGAGGAAGGAGTTCTGCCTCGAGACCGTAACATAGAAATTCCGCCTCAGTTTCCAGCCTGCCAGCCTGCCCTACAGATTTCAGACTTGCCAGCCCCCACAATCCCGTGGGCTGATTTCTTTAAATAACTCTCTCGCTACACGCACACACATCCTATTGGTCCTGTTTCCTCTGAGAACGCTGACGTATACATTTCAAACGTCCCATCATTCCCATCATTTCGAACCATTTCTCAAATTCAGTCTTGTCCCCCATTTGTAACGTGTGTGTGTGTATTCCCGGTATCACCTCTCCTTAAAAAAATCGAAAAAGGAGAACTACATTCTTCTGCTTTGTGCATTTCTAATTTTTGTGACAGATGCATTTTCTTATTAATTTTAAATGAAACGTGTCGCTGGGGCGATCAGCTTAGAGCATATCTGAGAATCGCTTGCCCGACCTGGGCGAAATAGTTTCACACACGCTTTTTCACATCTGGATTTCTGATCAACACGCAGCTCCTATTATCTTTGCTTTGGGGTTTTTGGTTTTTTTTGGTTCTCATTATGATTGACACAACAATGGAGGTACAGTCCGAAGGCGAGGCGTTTTCTGCACCAGATCAAGAGAAAATTGTATATTCTGTGACACACACTTCCAGCCCATGCTTTCGACCGCAAACGTGGCTAATTATCAGCTGCGACAGATCTTTGGGTTAATTTATGCACGCCTATTTCTTGTTTCCCAGAAGCAAAAATAAAGCCCAACGCCGGGGCTGTGGAAACCCGTAATTTCAGCTGTCATTGTTGCCTCCCCATGGGGAGAGAGCGTGCACAGCGTTTACACAAGTTTTGAGAAAGTATTTGGGTCTGAGCTCTTTCTGCATCCTGGTCACACAGGTGCAGGCCATGGCCGTGATCAAAATTTGTCACCCATGCTGTGCATGTCCCAAGTTGGTATAAAAATCCTACCTCCAAGGAAACTTAACCCAATTTTTAAAAACTCTTTCTCCCTGCGTTTATCATGTACACGGTGGTTTATGAGGTTCATCTTCTAAAGACAATCCTTTCTCTATTTTAGTTGCTGTCACGTACTTGGCGATTTTTCAGAGAAGGATCAGATCTGCTCAGACTGGATTTTGCTGATTTCGCCCAATGCCCATTTTCTTTGTCTCAAAGCTTCAGATCCCAAGTTCATAGCCTGCCACCCTCGAAAAGAATTCTTTATCCATTTAGTCCTTCCCTCACAAACTTGAGCAAAGCTGGAAATGTCAGCCACGGGTCTCGACGTGTCTCCAGTGAACCGTGCAGAAGGGAAGGCATTTCCGCATCGCTGCTTTTTGATGGAAACGAAGATGCCACGAAGATGAATGGGAAACAAGTCTCACTATTAAAAAAAGAGGAGAATTTTGGTGTGAGGCCAGTGTCGACCTTTTGCTTCTGAATTCCCTTCGGAGAAACAAAGATGCACAAGTATTTTCTGGAGAGACAACATCAGGAAAGCCTACGTACAGAAGACATAAGCAAGGAAGCTTATGGGCAATGGCAGAGTGTATGGCTGACATGTCTTCTTCCCATGCATCGTCACATGGGAATATCAGAATCAATGACTGTCTAATAAGGAATGACACAAAGGTTGAAGGGCAATTCACCCTGTCTCCCCGCAGAAAGCTCCGTCTGGAAAATAAATATGTTTCCTAATGTGGATTGACTTCTGCCCATTGTAAGTCCCGCATCCAGGAATTCTGAAAAGACCAACATCTATAGTTAAGATTTGAGAACACAGCTGATCTAACAAATAAATATTCTTCCCAGTAGAAGCAAAGAGAGAACCCCAGTTCTGAGCTTGTGATGTTATCTCGTCACGTACAAGGATATTATCAGTCATTTGAGCCTTTGGCATAATATATAAAGGAGTGCCATATTCTTCACGTTCACCTAGGATTTTTCTCATGATGCTGCATTATCCCTTTAATATGTCACAAATCACTAAATATGTAATTACCGGAAAAAAGTCAATGATATCATTCTCCATTTTTGGTTATTATTGCATTCCATTTTAAACAGTCAAGTTATGTAAGGATCTTTATTTCATATTTGTCTCAAGTTTCTGCTAACCGTAGGAAATAAGACAATAATGAGTTCACGAGTTTGCAAAATCCTTGGAATATGAACTCCCGTGGGAACCAACCATCTGAAATGATGTCACCCGCATTGCTTTGAAATTGGGGAATGAACTACATTTAGTCGTTCTCAGAATTGTGAACTTCAACCCAGAGATTGAATTTCTATCTTGTTCGTCTATCATAATCAGTCTAGTGGCCGGAGGTAAATACGTAGGCGTTAACGAATTGACTGACGGACCAAGTTAATGAATAGACCTTGGTATTTTCTTCCAATTCTGTGACTCAATTAAGGATGTTTTTAAATATCAGTTTTCTATATAGTTTTCTGATTTGGTCCATATTAAAATTTTAGAATTAGACCTGATGGGAATTGAGATATCTGAATACAGAGAATAGCAGGTGGTTTTTTGGGCTGTTTTGTTTTGTTTTGTTTCTCAATGACCTCTGATGCAGTGGCCGAGCACATTTTTGGCTGGGCAGAGTGACCTTTATCTACTCAGGCAAGGCTTCGGTCTGGACTGGTGCACACAGGGATGACCATTGATGAATATATTGTCACTGCAGGCTTTGAAACCCTGATGTGAAGGACTTCTTTTTTCCCTCTATTATTGTTCGTATTAACATCTGTTGACCAAGACTTGGAATTCTGCAGGAAACAGTAGATGGTGGTAGCATTTTACAATTTATCAAGGTATGCATATCAACAACTACTTAGTTTACGAAAATAAAAATGAATAGAAAAATAGAAACCCAGTTGGCCTGGTAGGAATGAGAACCTTAGAGAGGAGGGTCTTAACAGTCCCATAGAACAGTTGGGAAACTGAGGCAGAATTCTGGTGTGGGCAGCGAGCACCAGGACAGGTGAGCGGGTAGAAAGGAAGAGGACAGGACAGCTGCGATGGAGGGAAAGATGAAGACACAACAGTCAGGAGACCACCTTGGAAGTTTTTTGCCTGACACGTTGGAAAAATAATTGTGTCATTGAGAACACAGTTGGCTGGGAAGAGGGTCTGCTTAGGGGAGAAAGAAGAAATGTTGGCAGAATTATTCTTTAGCTGGCAGATACCAGTACATCTTTTCTCTTTGTTAAAATATGGAACAGATTCTGTATCAGATGCAGACAGTCCCTTCCCCAAGCCCATGCCCCCTTATGTGTCACCACCATGCTATGGACCCTTCCTGGACCCTCTGGACCTCTGCATGATCCAGGGGAAACCCTGGCAGAGTAACAGAATTCAAGGATGGCTCTGGCCATATGGTGGAATCCATCCTGAGTGCTCAGTGCCCATATGGGCAAAAGATGTCTGATGTACTGGGTTGAACAGTGGACTCCAAAAAGATATGTCCATGTCCTAATCCTCAGAACCTGTGAAGGTGACCTTGTTTGGAAATAGGGTCTTTGCAGACATGATTAAGTGAAGGATGGAGAGGAGGGCGTCCTGGAGGAGGGTGGCCCTAAATCCAATGACAGTGTCCTCATCAGAGACAGAAGAGGAGACACAGACACAGAGGAGAAGCCACGTGGAGACGGAGGCAGAGATGGAGGGAGGCGGCCACCAGCCCAGGGACGCCTGGAGCCCCAGAAGCTGGAAGAGGCAGGAAGGACCCTCCCCTGGAGCCTGTGGAGGGAGCGC
>CM053558.1:97649240-97683415 GCA_028646465.1 Rhinoceros unicornis | reverse complement strand
AATGACAGTGTCCTCATCAGAGACAGAAGAGGAGACACAGACACAGAGGAGAAGCCACGTGGAGACGGAGGCAGAGATGGAGGGAGGCGGCCACCAGCCCAGGGACGCCTGGAGCCCCAGAAGCTGGAAGAGGCAGGAAGGACCCTCCCCTGGAGCCTGTGGAGGGAGCGCGGCCCTGCGACCCCTTCATCTCAGACGTGTGGTCTCCAGGACTGGGGAAAGGTGAATTCCTGTGGTTTCAAGCCTCTAGTTTGTGGTCATTTATTAGGGCCCCCAAGACACTCGTAAAGATACCATTTCTGCTTTGGGGCATGATGAAATTTTGAGAAAGGAAAAACACCTAACAGAAACATCCTATAACAGTTAGAGAAAGACAAGAAATCAGTGCAAGAAATGTAGTTGGGGGGCATCTCTTAGACTCGGTGAAAGCTGATGTTTGCGAGCATGGACGAACCTCTTAGAGGGTAAAAGAGGTGGATAAAGGAAAAAAGGAAACCCCCAAGGTCCAAACTTTTAGAGGAGCAGCAGAACCGGTCATTCAAAGTTTAAAGACAAAGATGAATTTGAGCTAATGAAGAAAGAATTACAAGGAACCCAGGAAATACCCTCCAACCACCAGAGATTCTGCACTGAGAAGAGGGAAGTCCTGTGTGCAGAGCCCCCTGGTGGCCTGGAGGACTCATGGCGGGCTCTGGACAGTGGTACCCACTCATAAAAACCAGAAACAGGAGAGTTAGTGGGAGGCCGTAGAGACCATTTTGAGAGTCCTCTGACTTCCAGATAAAGAATGGGAAGCCCCAGTTGTAAGGGTCTTCCCGTGGTTGATGTGCTAACCTGGGGCTGGGTCTCTGCAGAGCCACGTCCTTCTCCGCCCTGTCTACACCCTTTGCATCACTCTCTTCTGACAGATACAAAATACAATGAACAGGAGTCGATGCCTCCCCTGTGAAATGCATTTTCAATCCCTTTTATAGAAAGGAGACTTTTTCTTTTTAAACCAAGGAGTTCTACTAAACGTTAAAGCCATACCTTCTATTGACATAAATGATAAATTCTGATCTTATCCTTAGAGGATCTTTTCTGGCTTATTAAGAGGTTAGTCATAAAATAACTCACTCCTAGGTAAATTGGATGTTGGATAGAGTCTCCTGAGGCCACCATATCCTTGCACGATAATGGAAATTCAGCCATCAGAGAAAGGTCAGGACGGAGACTTCTGGTCTACCCAGAAGGCTTAGAAAACCTTTTTCATTCTTAATTATTTTTTTCCCTCGTGGTCAACGGATACGTCAATAGCTATTTGTAAATGTCTTGGAGATATTTATATTATCGTTCTGTGTTTTATTACCAACATTCTTGGAGCCTGATTCTAACCTTGAGCCTTGGAAAACTTCCATTATAATACTATTTATCAGGTGTGCTCTCAGCGACTGAGTTTGTCACATCATGTTCTATTTTTTTCCCCATCTTTATTAAGGTATAATTAACAAATAATTTCACGTCGTGTTTTAAATATCTAGCACTGAGTGGAAGCCAAACTGTGAAAATCTTTTTTTTTCATCACAGTCCTGCCCTGCAAAGATGGAGAAGATGGATTTCACGGAAAGTGCAGTGGGGTTTTTGCAAGATAGCATTAATGCTTTATTTTTTGAGCAACAAAAGAAAGAAAGTAGTTTTGGATTATAACCCAGTGTATAAAATAAGTATCCAACAATCCATACTGCTATAAATATATGATTGAATAGATTCCTAATGCAGGAGAAGAGTCGATAATTTATGTAGAGATTCCACCGTCAAGCAGGTGGATCATAAATTTCAATTCCCTATGTCCGGGATGCCCTTAGCAAATTTCATCCCAAAGAATACACATTGGAAAAAGTGGAGAAATCTGAGCAAACCACCTCATCCAGATGATCAAGGTCAACACCAACGGTGGTAAGTCATGCTGGTAGCATTTACCCTCGTATTTATGAGGAACCAAGTAAAACCAGAACATTTACTGTTCCTGAATCAATGTGCTTCCCATTGCCTCCCCAGGACTTAAAATCTTCTTTTAGCTTATTTTTTTTCCCAGCCATAGTCCCTTTTTCCAAGCCAAAATACAATCCTTGAGCTTTCCTGCACGCTCCCATGCTCCATGCGTGTGGAACTTTGCCCAGCGTGGTGGGCTTGTCTCTGCCTTCGTTCCCTTCAAGCCCACCCCCGCTCCATCTGCTCGGACCAGCTCAACATCCTTTAAGAAGCTGCCCTTTGCAGACTCTTTTCTCCCCCACGCGGAACACCCTCCCACCACCCCTCCCAGTCCCCACGCCCGGATCCAGCTTTGATAGATTTTCCTCCTGATGGCTCTGATGCACTCTGTCCTGGCACTTTGTCGTGGAGATGGTCTCTGTTGCTTATTTGCTTGTCTTCTTCCACCCTCAAAGGGGAGGTTCTTCAGTCCGAGCTCTGTGACTTCCAACCCTCTTCTCTCAAGACTTGGTATATAACCAGACCCATCACAAGTCAGCTGGATGAATGAACTTGACTCGGTGTAGTCATTCATTGCAGACAAAAGCCATTTGAACATGTTAATTCTTTTTTTTTATTTAAAAACTATTTATACTTTGTATTAAAATGGCATGTATAATCCAATTTTTATTAAAGATTTTCCATCTGTATATCACCATCTATCCACGTAGTCTTCTTTTTTTTGTCACTATTATATTTCAGTTTCTGTACAGACTGCATTGTGTTCACCACCGATTGTCTAGTTTTTATGCATCGCCATACATATGTGCCCCTTTACCCCTCTAGCACTCCTCCCACCCCCTTCCCCTCTGGTAACCACTAATCTGTTCTCCTTATCCATGTGTTTGTTTATCTGCCACATATGCAGTGTTTATCTTTTTCTGTCTGATTTATTTCACTTAGCATAATACCCTCAAGATCCATCCATGTTGTTGCAAATGGCACGATTTTGTCTTTTTTATGGCTGACTAATATTCCATTGTGTATACATACCACATCTTCTTTATCCATTCATCCACTGATGGGCGCTCGGGGGATTAATTTCTAACATATATAAAGAGCTCATACAACTCGACAACAAAAAACAACCCGATCAAAAAATGGGCAGAGGATCAGAACAGACATTTTCCAAAGAAGATATACAGATGGCCAACAGGCACATGAAAAGATGTTCAACATCTCTAATCATCGGGGAAATGCAAATCAAAACTACAATGAGATATCACCTCACACCCATCAGAATGGCTATAGTTAACAAGACAAGAAATAACAAATGTTGGAGACGATGTGGAGAAAAGGGAACCCTCAGACACTGATTATGTTAATTCTTACTTCCAGATAGAGCAACTCTCTCTTTTGAAAAGGAAAAAGTCCAGGCTCTGATTTTTTTGGAATGACCCGCAGGAAGAGTTCTACTCTTTCACTTGACTGCATAAAGCAGACATTCTGAAACTTGGCTGCACACTTTAGAACCATGTAAAGAGCTTTCAAGAACCGTGATGTCCAGATCCTCTCCCTTGTCCATTAAACAAAAACTTCTTGACATGAAATCCAGGCAGTGAAGTTTGTTGGTGGTCCCCAAAGGATTCCAGTGTATAGGCAAATTTTAGTCTCACAGCCTTAGAAAGAAAGCACTGTGTAAGAATTAAGGCTTTTCTAGCAGAAATCAAGTGTCATGCCTAAAAAAATATTTATCACACAGAATTCTGAGTCTTACCGCTTTGGGCTATGTCATGACAACCAAGAGAATCTGACTCATGCTTTGAGTGTGTTGAGGTGAGACGTGACCTGTATTTTATTCATCTTATAGAATATTTGTACTATCTAGGATATTTAAAATGAAAAACAAAGTCTGTAATTTTAATGGCATTTCCTTTTACACAGCTACAATATTATTGCATTGTTTTCCCATAATCAAATTTCCCCATCAAGTGAATGTGTTTTGGTCTTTGAAAGTTATTTTACTCATGAAGAAAAAGTTAATCTGGCTCGTGTCATCTACGACCTTGCTTCTGGGAGCATGACGCTCGGGTTAGCAGTGTCCTCATCATTTGGAAACATGTTAGAGATGCAGAATGTCGGGACCCATCCCTGAATTACTCAATCAGAATCCACATTTTGACAACATCTCCAGGTGATTCGTATGCACATTTGAGCTTGAGAAGCCCTGATGGCCAGCACACAGCAGGAATGCAATGTGCATTTATCCGGAATAAAGGATAGAAGAGGAGGAATGTCAGAGGAGGAAGGGAAGGAAGAACAGAATGTCAGATCTGAAAAAAAACAGAAGCACAAGGGAGTCCAACCTCTTCATTTTATGGATAATGGGATGATGGACAAAAGCAAGGAAGTATATTTTCAAGTTTTCCTGGCTAAACATAGCTGGGATCAGAGTTTAGAGTCTGGTCCAGTGCTGACTTTTATGCTGGGATGAGTATGACACATGATCAAGAAAAACTCAAAAAATTCTTGAGGAATACACACATCTTCAGGGGCAGCCTCGAAACGTCACGTCCTGCTCAGGAAGTGCGTGCTTTGCTTATCAGCGTCCAAAACACGTTTCATGGATTTGATTAGAAACCCACTGTAAATATTGTCCAGGATCCAACATTTTCAATGTATTCAAAGGCATCAATAAAACTTAACTATTTTCTGAGAGATATGTGACAATAGTAAGATAATTTACAGGCTCTGTGCACAGAAGGGCATGTTCAGATAGCTTGCACTATTAGCTTGAAATATGAAAAGGCATAAACAGCCAAATGCAGAAATGAAAGAACCAAATGAAGAAAGGAAAGTCTTGCTCCATTGGGGATGCTTGTTACACACCACTGACTTTCCATACACTTGTGGAAATGGCTACACTTTAGGAGTAGGTGTCACAAATGGACAATTGTAACATAAGCATCCTATAAAAATACAAAGACTCTATGTGCATATATAAGTGTGTGAGTGTGTGTCTATGTGCGTACCTGTCTCCATTTGGTGATAGCTGCTACAGTGTATCTCAGCAAATGAGAATCTCCACATGAATAATCTAGAAACTAGGGAGATTGGCGTTTCAACAAGATCCAATCCCTTGGGTTTTTTTTTATCTTATTGCATGGATCTAGGGGGCTGGAAAGGGGTCTAAGAAAAAAGATCCCCGTCATCCGGGAGGGTCTGAAGATATAGGGGTGATCTTTGGCTCCTTCACTGGTCTGCCTGGGGCTGGCTGTGTCTCCATCATTCTCTTTGTTCGCTTTGAGCCTCCTCTGCCTCCAGGGCTCACTTAGCAATTCTCCAGCTTTCTGGAGTGCAGGGGTATAATGTTTATGGACCCCGTACCCATAAGCCATGCGCAACTCGACAGACGCTGCCTGGGTTAATGGTCCTGCCAGTTGCAATAATGACTCCGTCTCTGCGTTTTGATTACTACCAGATGGTCTGAGGCAGTTAAGCAAGCTGGCTGAAAACCACAATAAATCCGTGTGAGCAATGGGGGAAAGACACGCTGGGCTTTTCCATGACGGGAGGGCACCTTTATTCACTGGGAAACAAGAAGCCGCCCAAAGACCTGGATGTCGTTGGGCCAGCATTAATTGTTTGTCCTGCACGAGCTTTCTCTTCCCGTGCCACCACCTCCTGCATCCGATGCTGCTGTCATTCAATGCACGTCCTCCTCTGAGCCTCTTCCCACGGCAGGATGCACTGGCTTTGTTCATGCTGCTCCCTGATGCAAAGATGCCTTTTCTCCAGTTGTGAACAGTCCAGATTCTTAATATGCCTCCCACCCTGCTGTGGGTTGAAGTGTGTGCCCCTCTCTCCAAAAGAATGTTGAGGGTCTAAACCCAGGTACCTGTGAAGACGACCTTGTTTGGAAAGCGGGTCTTGCAGATGTACTCAAGATAAGTTGAGGTCGTTGGGGTGGGTCCTAATTTAAAATGACTGGTGAAGAGAAACCCACTGTAAGGAAGAGAAACGACACAGAGGTGAACACACACAGAGAGGAGACCGTATGAACACAGACATGGTGGGAAGACGATGTGGAGAGGGAATCAGACATTGGAGTGATGTATCTACAAGTCGGGGAACACGAGGATGGCTGGCAGCCCCCAGAAGCTGGGAGAGATGCATGGAATAGATTCTCCCCTAGAACCTCTAGAGGGAACCAATGCTGCCCACACCTTGATTTCAGACTTCTGGTCTCCAAAACCATGAGAGAATACATCTCTGTTGTGTTAAGCCCCCCAATTTGTGATATTTTGTTATGACAAGCCCGGGAAACAAATATACACCGCCAACTCAAATGCCACCGCTCCGTGAAGCCTTTTCTGACACCCTTAGCGGCATTGGCCATGTCTTCATCTGTGTTCGTATAAAGCCCCCATATCTAGACCACATTTACCTCTGAGCTAAACCACTTGCACAATTAACTTAAACCAGATCTGAAAATCTTCTTGGGGGTTGATCAGGGTGGTGATGCTTACTCAGCGATGTTCTCGGCAGGCTTCGATGTGACCTCCCCCGATGGGCGCTTGTGCTGAAATGTAAACGTGGTCCAGCCCCATCCATTCCCAAACGAACAGCTTGCCCTTGCCTCTCATTCCTTCTACACTGCCCCATCATCATTCTGTTCCTCCTGTTCCACACGTCTTATACACTGGCTTCTATGTCCACTAGAAATGGAATCCACCAAGGTGAATAACGTCAGCATCGCCAATTAGAAAGAACGCCAATTGCGTCTTCTTAACCCCCTTGTGGTGTTGATGATGCTTGTTTACAGCACAGTCCTTCGCTTCCACGGCTGCCCTGATTCTCTACCACCTCTCTGACAATTCTTTGTCGTTGTTTTAAAATTATTTTATTGAGGTCATAATGGTTTATAACATTGTGTAATTTCAGGTGTACATTATTATATATCAGTTTCTGTATAGATTGCATCGTGCTCACCACCAATAGTCTAGTTTTTATCTGTCACCATACACATGTGCCCCTTATCCTTCTCACCCTCCCCTCACCCCCTTTCCCTCTGGTAACCACTAATCTGTTCTCTTTATCCATGTGTTTATTTTCCACATGTGAGTGAAATCATGCTGTGTTTGTTATATGTCTGACTTATTTTGCTTAACATCATACCCTCCAGGTCTGTCCACGTTGTTGCAAATGGGATGATTTTGTCTTTATGGCTGAGTAGTATTCCATTGTATATGTATGTACCACATCTTCTTTATCCATTCATCCACTGATGGGTACTTTAGTTGCTTCCACATCTTGGCTATCGTGAATAGTGCTATGAAGAACATAGAGGTGCATTAATCTCTTTGGACTGTTGATTTCATGTTCTTTGGATAAATACCCAGCATTGGAATAGCTGGATCATATGATATTTCTATTCTTAATTTTTTGAGGAATCTCCATACTGTTTTCCATAGTGGCTGCACCAGTTTGCACTCCCACCAGCAGTGAATGAGGGTTCCCTTTTCTCCCCATCCTCTCCAACACTTGTTGTTTCCAGTCTTGTGAATTATAGCTGTTCTGACGTGTATGAGGTGATATCTCGTAGTTTTGATTTGCATTTCCCTGATGATTAGTGATATTGAATATCTTTTCATATGCCTGTTGGCCATTTGTATATCTTCTTTGGAAAGATGTCTGTTCAGATCCTCTGCCCATTTTTGTTGGGGTTGTTTGTTTTTTGTCGTTGGGTTGTATGAGTTCTTTATATATTTTGGCAAATAAACCCTCGTCATATCCCTGATGATTCTTTGTTTCTTCTTTTTTTTTCCTTATTGAGGTGAAGTTCACATAATATAAAAAAAATTTTGAGTGAACAATTCTGGCATTTAGTACATTCACAATGTTGTGCAACCATCACCTCTATCTAATTTCAAAACGTTTCCACCATTCCAAAAGGAAATCCTATACCCATTAAGCAGTCCCTCCCCATTTTCCCCCCTCTTACCCCTGGAAACCAGTAGTCTTTTTTCATCTCTATGGATTTACTTATTCAAGATATTTCATACAAATGGAGTCATACACTATGTGGTTCTGTGTGTCTGGCTTCTTTTACTAACTTAGTGTTTTTAAGGTTCATCTACCTTGTAGCTATGTCAATGCCTCACTCCTTTTCATGGCTGAGTAATATTCCACTGTATGAATGGACCACATTTGATTTATCTGTTCATCTATACGTGGACACTTGGATTGTTTCTACCTTTGAGCTGTTGTGAATAGTGCTGCTCTGAACATTCATGTACAAGTTTTGTTTCAACACCTGTTTGCAATTCTTTGGGGTATATACTTCGGAGTGGAATTGCTGGATCATAAATACTCCATGTTTAACTTTTGGGGCACTGGCAGGCTCTTTCTTGACTCCTGCCTGACCCTTTAGGGTTTGGGCTTACTGGGTCCTGGGTCTGGCCCTATTCTCTTCTCCTATCTCTCACTCTCATCTTCACAGTTTTAATTACCTCCCATGCCCTATGTGCCCCCATTATCCCCGGAACCCGCTACAGACAAAACCAACCCACCCCTTTGTGTCGTCTCTGGCTGCTGCTGAGGCGTCTCCTACTCAGATGTCCACAGTTCATCTGGAGATGGTCCTCTCCCCATCCTCCAAATCTACTTCCCCTTCTGTCTTCCCGGTCTTGGTCCATGGGGAAGCCGTCCCCCTAAAGACCTCGTTTAGAGATTTGGAGGTCTCCTTTATCTGCGTAACCGGTCATCCCCCAAGAATTACAGATTCTGCATCCCAAATGCACCTCGAGTCCACGCACGTCTCTCCCAGTCTCTCGTCCCGGTGTTGCTGTTGCATTGGTCTGCATCTGCCCTGTACGCCCCTGGGACCATTCCAGCACCTCCCGAGCTGGCTTCTTTCTCCTGTCTCCTGCAAACCCCCAGTTCCAAAGCCGTTCAACGGTATCTTTCTAAGAACACCCTTGGAAGACACAGAAGACCTTACAACGATGATAGGAGAGGCGTTCCATGATGGAGTACCTCCCTACGTCTCCACCCCATTCCCAACCTACGTCCCTTCATCATACAGTCTACACCCCAATACTTGTAGTGCTCCAAAGGTGCCCTCTCCCAGATTTCTCTACCCACACTGTCTTTCTGGAGAAGTCCTATTCAGGTTTGAAAGCCTGGATAAGAAGTCGCCTCCTCTCCAAAGTCTCCCCTGACCCCCCCCAGGTCAAATCCATCGTCTCTTGTCAATTACTCTGCATCCTGGGCTTGTTCCTCTCATTTTATGCACCATCGTGTGTGTGCATGTTGGCCTCCCCAACAGATGATTAATAGGACCATCTTTACTAATATTTCCACCTCTAGACCCTAGAAAAATGCATAGTATATGATGGGCATTCACTAAGCATTTATGAACAGGTGCAAACTCTCTATTTATTCAAGTCAAAGGGACACCAAATATCGTAGCAGTTCACAGCATTCTGGACCGATGCACCCTCCTGGTTTGTGTAAGTTTAAACACCAACACACAATTTAACTTCATCTTCGACCCTTGGGACCCACTCAGCTCCCTGCTTCTCTCCTGACTTCAGTGTGAACATTCAAAATATTGCCTCCCTGTTTCTCCTCTCCACGATTAGGATGCAGATTCCTGATCTGTGTTCCCATTTTGACTTCCTACATGCACAGTGGCCGAATTCCATCCCGCTTTGGCGACGGTAAATTTCTTCTATCGTTTTCTTCCCGGATCTTAGCAAACCGTTTTAATTGAAACCCGTGCTTCATCTCGCCGGATTCATCCATTCATTCATTAGGCAAAGTTACGCTTTATGCAGGGATCTAGGGTCACGATTAAAGTGCGCCTTCTGTCTATAGTTCTCTGCTCTGAAATCTGACCTTGCTCATTCACACAAAAACGCATATTTTTCCTGGTCTTCTCTTCGTCTGCCATCCTCCAAAGCCTTAAATTCATTCAGGGCAGAGACGGCTGATTATTTTTAATCACTGCTCCAAACGTTCCTGCCCTCGGAACTGAAAGGAGATGGTCGATGTTAGAGCAATGACAGCCCAGTGCAGGAAGACGACCACGCTGGCACCGCGAGGCTGTAATCTTAGCGCCAGGGGCTCTCAGCGTGACCGATGCTGCCCCGGCTCTGCCCCCCGCCCTTCCCACTCTCCCAGCGACCCTCGTCTCCCCCTGCGATAATCACTGAGTCGTCCCACGTTCGCACTTGCTGTTCAACAGGAAGAAATTCGCACCGTCGGCCCTGGCACACATACATCCTCGTTTTAAACACCCGCCTCTTGACTTTGTCTCTTGTGTTTCCACTCAGCACGATGTCATTGTGATTTGCCAGCAGACGAAATGTGGCGACGTATCAGATTCCAAATGCAAGTCGCTCCAGACCCTCGGAGTCCTGTTGAGGCCGTTGTGTGAGACAGCAGACACGTGCATCTGTATGGGTTTCATCTCTGCTGGGCACTCACACCTGTTTCCTCTTCGCCCAACAGGCCAGGGGACGTGGCACCTCTGTCCAGAGTTTCAACTTTTTTTTTTTTTCCAATTATGTCCTGGCTATAAATCTGTGCATTTCATAGCTCACCTTAAGTGTTTAGTTTCAAATTTGAAGGGGAAGCGAAAGGCAGTGAGGGCAGACGATTGAAACAAAGTGGAGGAGGAGACACAATTCCACAAAGAATTTGCTGGAGAATGGGGCTTTGTACTCATGCCATTGTAGCTCAGACGTCCACTGGGGTCTCAAGGGCTTCTGAGCTCTGGAACATCCATCAAAACTCCCAATTTGGGGGCTGGCCCAGTGGCATAGCGGTTAAGTTCATGCGTTCTGCTTTGGTGGCCCAGAGTTCGTGGGTTCAGATCCAAGGCACGGACCTACACACTCATCAAGCCGTGCTGTGGCAGTGACCCACATGCAAAATAGAGGAAGGTGGGCACAAATGTTAGCTCAGAGCCAATCTTCCTCAAGCAAAAAGAGGAAGATTGGCAACAGATGTTAGCTCAGGGCCAGTCTTCCCCACCAAAAAAACCCTCCCCCATTCTGTATGTATACACAATGGAATATTATTCAGCTGTGAAAAAGAAGGAAATGCTGCCATCTGCAACAACATGGGTGGACCTGGAGGACATGATGCTAAGTGAGATAAGCCAGTCACAGAAAGACAAATTCTGCATGATTCCACTCACATGTGCTATCTGATAAAATAGTCAAACTCATAGAAACAGAGAGTAGAATGGTGCTTGCCAAGGGGCTGGGGGTGGAGAAATGGGGAGATGTTGGTCAAAGGGTACAAATTCCGGTTAGAAGATGAGTAAGTTCTGAGGATCTAATGTACAGCATGGCGACTATAGCTAACAGTGGGTCAGTTGATTTTGTGTGCACAGGGGATGGGACACAGTGAATAAAGCTGCTATAAACATCCACTTGCAGGTTCTGGTGTGGACATATGTTTACATCTGCTTTGGGTGAAAACATAACAGTGGATCCATCTGCCATGCTGTACACATGTGAGCCTTCCCAGATGAACTTAGCTATCTCACGTTGGTGTGGAGTTGTTGAGGTTCACTGGGCTGCATTCCTTAGTAATGAGGATCTTTGGTCTTGATGTATAAAAACATCCTCTTAAAGCATTGAGCTAGTGGGAAATCAAGGAAGATTCTGAAGGCAGAAACCCATAAGGATTATGACACAATGGTCTATGGATTTTGCTCAGAGGGCATTTGAAAACCAGCCAAAGGTGGGCATCAGTTTCCCCCAGTCTCAGTGCACATGTGGGGAGCTCAGTGAAGGGGGGCTGCCCGGTGGTGTAGCGGTTAAGTTTGCATGCTCTGCTTTGGCGGCCCAGGGTTTGCATGTTCAGATCCCCGGCGCGGACCTATACACCGCTTGTCAAGCCATGCTGTGGCGATATCCCACATACAAAATAGAGGAAGATGGGCACAGATGTTAGCTCAGGGACAATCTTCCTCACCAAAAAAACAAACAAAAAAATAGTGAATAAGAACTATCACTACTCTCACCAAACAAAGCCAAGCAAAGTCACTCTTGGGATGATGCATGTGGTCTGAAAATGTCCATGCAAACGTTAACGTGCCCTCAGGCATTCCTGAGAAACCCAGCTTTATCCCAACATTAGGAATTCCCACAACCAAAATGAGAAATAAATCAAGCAGCTCATTTGAAAAAGAAAGAAACAATCAGAAAACAGATCACCAGGAGAGAAAAGAAGCAAATAACAAAAACAAACAAAACCCCCAGGCAACATCAGGAAACTTCACTAGAATTTCAGATCCTGGAATTCTGGACCCGGACCCCAAAAGGACTAGGTTTTGTGTTTAAATAAATAAATAAAATTCAAGCTTACTATAAAATGCTGGGGATAAGAAATGACAGAGCCGGACCAGGCAGTATGAAAAAAAATTGATAGAAATGAAAAAAAAATATATATATATATGGGACGGTTACATAAGATGAAATCATGGTGAGGGGTCCATGGGATCTTTGCAACTTCTTGTGAATTTACAATAACTTCAAAATTAAAAACAAAAAAGATGGAAATAAAAGATTCCATCATTAATATTAAAAATTAGCACCAAAAAAAAACATTAAAAACAATGAATATCTCCAGTGAAGGGGACCAGGGCTCCTAGGAGAAACGGCAGATTCTAGATCTGGGGCACGGAATATGCGAGATGAACCTGGAGCATCTTGTGGTTCCAGAAAGTGAAGAAATATTTTAAAAAGTAAAATATAGGATGAGGCATGTCCAAAATGCACGGGTGTCAGTCTGAAGTAGCTCCCAATGGCCTAAGCTGGAACAATTTAAAGAATAAACTAAATAAAAATAGTATTGGCCAATAAGTCAAAGAATAAGATAAATATCCATGAGTGGTTATTACCCACACAATAATGGATGATATATCCTTTATATATATATTATTATGGATATAAATGAATGACTAAATGAAAGGGAGAGAAGAGACAAATCATTTTTACATAAGAATTTCAAATAATAAATGTAACAGGAATGAGGGATATGGAAAAACACAGTAAAAATAGCTGCAGGCAAGACCCACCAATGAATTCCAAAATTAGCCAGTGAAACTTGAATGGGAATCAGGATGTTTGCAAAGCCTCGAAGTATCTCCCTGAAACTTTATTCATCGCCGTGTACAAAGCATGTAAAATTTTTAACGTAATGAATTCAGTCCTCTATAAAAAGTTAAACATTGAGGCTGGCCCAGTGGCATAGTGGTTAAGTTTGTGTGCTCCGCTTCTGTGGCCTGGGGTTCTCGGGTTTGCATCCCAGATGTGGACCTACAAACTGCTTATCAAGCCATGTGTGGCAGCATCCCATATAAAGTGGAGGAAGATGGGCCCGGATGTTAGCCCAGGGCCCGTCTTCCTCAGCAAAAAAGAGGAGGATTGGCAACACATGTTAGCTCAGGGCCAATCTTCCTCACCAAAAAAAAAAAAAAAGTTAAAAATCATGGACAAGTTAGGTGTATCCCAGGGAGGCAAATTTGGCTGGACATTTTTTTAATCAATTAATGTTCCACTGTATTAAGAGATTAAAGGAGAAAAAAGACAGACCATCTCCTCAATAGAGGCCAAAAATTTGGACAAAATATAGCATCGTTTCATGATTTTTTGTTTTGCAAAATAAAAATAGGTAAAGGTTTATTTCACATGATAAGGGATGCCTATGAAAATCCACATAAATATGCATGACTTCATTTACAATTATGGAAATAGAAACTACAAGCAGAATGCAAAACTTTTATACTCCGGCCGAGCTGGCAAAATTAAGAGGTGTGATAAGTGCAGAGGGTTGGTAAAGACATATGGATCAACCAGAAGACACACACAGCTGGTGGGTGGACATTTGTCCAGTGGCTGGACCTTGTCAAGCTGACTCTTTACCGACCCTGCGCCAAGCAATGCCGTTCTTCGATGTGCTCCTGGAGAAACTCAAGTTGGTTTTTGCAAGAGAGCCACGTGCCCCATCCCACCTCACTGAGAGCAAAACATGGGCCCAGCACCCCGAGCTGGGAATCCAGGGGCATCTTCTCAAAGCCACTTGTCACCCATGCCTCTCTTCATTCACACACTCATTCATTCATTTCTTCATCCATTCATTCATCCACCCCGCCGCCATCGTTTGACGACGTCTACAGCCTAGGGATTCACTTCTGACAAAGGCACCCCTCACCTCCTCCGTCACATAAATTAAAATGATTACAAATGGTGAGGAGCCTCAACTAGGAATTCAACAAATGTCTGAGAGAGGTGATCAGACCGTGGCATCAGAGAGATCAGCTCTGCCAAGTAGCGGCCGTGTGGCTCTGGGCAAGTTCTTTAACCATCCTGTGCCTATTCTCTTTCTGTTCAAAATAGAACCTGCTCCACCAGGCTGTTATCACGTGAGTTCACAGATAAAAGTGTTCAGTTTAGTGGCTTCACATAGCTGTTGCTCAATAAATATTAAATCTTACCGAAAGGAAATCTGGGTTATGTAGGAAGGAAAGTTTGAGAAGGTTTCTCCGAGGAGGTGATGTTTAAGCAGACACGTAGAGAAAGAACTGTGTCCGTAGACAGTGGGAAGATGTATGGAACAGGAGGACAACCCGAGCAGACAAACTGAGGCTGTAAACGCTCAGTAGATGGAGGGCACGGGGAGGAAGGGACGATGGCATCAGACACAGTGGGAGAGAGATGCAGGGACAGGTGGTCCAGGACCTTGAAGGGCTCGCCAGGGATCTAGGTGGCATTTTAATGCAATAGGACGTCATCGAAGCCATCAAGTCAACGAGAAGATCTGAGTCAATGGTTCTCTACTCACAGAAGATGGACAGGGGAGGGAGGAGAGGGGAGGCCAGAGGGCGGGCGATGGTGGTCCAGACGGAGAGAAGTGGATAAATTCAGGGCTCCCCTTGGAGGCCACTCAACACGGCTTGCTTGGCATGGTTGGTCCATCTGCTTGACATTTCCATCTCTGTCACCTTGTCTCCTCTCTCTCTCTCTGTCTCTGCCTATTTCTGTATGTGTCTCAATGTCTCCTCCTCTCTCTCTCTCCCCATTTTTGTTCTCAAATGTCTGCCTTGAACACAGGACCCCAGGAATGGGAGGCGGTGGATCCCGCAGAGCTTCCATCCGTCACAACGTCTCCATCCTTGGAGCCACATTGCCTCCCGCCCCCCTGAGACGTGTTGCTCAGATTTCCCTTCAATCCCCTGCTGTGTCTCGTGTCTTCCAGAACATTCTTCCCATACATTGTGCAGAGACTGTCTCTGATACTTATACCTGAAGAACCTTTCTAAGGGACACGTCAGAGAGAGGCACGATGAGCCGCCTGGCTCTGAGATGTCTTAATCGCCCCGCTGCTCCAGGAACCGGACATGTCCTGGGATCCTCTTAGATCCCAGTTAGGGAGTCATGGCTCAGCTGCTCGCTGTCCAGCGAGGAACCTTGCTGCTTGGTCCAGGGTGACCAACCGTCCTGGTTTGCTGGGGACTGAGCTGCCTGCAGAGAGGCGGGACGTACAAGGCTCAAACTGGACAAGTCCTGGCAAATAGGACAGCTGGTCACCCTCACCCTGCCTTTGGCCTTGCAGCCCCTAATTGGGAGGTGGTGTGGATTCAGCCCGAGGTCAAGCAGGTTGCGGACCCATGAGCCAGCCCTGTCCATTCTACCCCCAACAGGAGCCCTCGATGCCACTGCCATGTCACACCTGGCATGCCAACTCTGACATCCCCATCTCTGCTTTCTCGGAGTCTGTAAATGCCCCCAGGCTGCCCCGTTCTCCACAGAGACAGAGTGTCCCCAGTGGCCACCTTGGCGTGCTCACTGCCACATACTCTTGGAGATAGCCGCCAGCTTTTCTTCCCGAATCCTTGGAGCCGGGCTCCCCTCCCCCCCCTGTGTCACCTCCCCACACACGTCTTCTCTCTCGCCTGCTTCCTGGTGCCCCACACTGACCTGCGCCCACAGCCCAGGGCACCACCAGGTCAGCCTGCTGGCCGCAGAAGTGCCAGGGGCTGTGGTCAGAGCCGCGGCGTCTCACGGGTCCCCGTCTGACCCCTCCCGTCCCTTCCCCAATGATTGCCTGGCTGGGCAGGTCTGAGAATGCCCACAGCTCCGAGGAAAGAACCCAGCTGTGGGACGCGGGCATTTCCTCCGGCTTCCACAGTCTTGGCGAGTGGACAATATTAGTTTCCTCCTCCTGGCGGGGTCTCAAAGATTAGAAACAATGAGTGCCAGCCCCGGAGGGGAGGATGCATTCAACAAATGACAGTGATTGCGATGAACGCTCCACCTCTGAGTTCTTGGCTCAGCGTTTTGGCCGCCAAAGAAACCTAGATTCTGACAAATAGGAATTAACAAATGCAAGCGGGCACCAGCCTCTGGCCTCCTCCGGCTGTAATTACGTCTCCATCACCAGAAGATCATTTCACTTCGTCAAAACCCCCGGCTCCTGGATGCACCCGTCTACAGTGACATGTAAATCTGATTTTCCTTTACAAACATTTTATGTTGGGGACAAGACGTTGCTCTGCCCTCTCCACCCAGAAAGGTGACCGGAGATTCATACACAACCAGCAACCAAGTCACCTGCTGGCTTTTACATACGTGCAAACATGTCATCTCATATCTGGAATTCCCAGGGCCACCTGAATGGGTGATTCATTTTATTATTTTTTCAGTGAGTTAAATTCTGCAGGTGCAAATGCACGGTGGAGAAAACTGATCCGTGACCTGTGACTTGGCTTGTGTCACGTGGGGTTTAGGGACCAAAGGGACCCCAGAGAGGAGCTTGAGAGGGGAAGCAGACACGCCGAGCATGCTGCCCGGGCCTCTCACGTCCAGCTTGCTCCAGCCGTGGCTGGATGTTGCCTCAGAATCCTTCCGAACACAGCTCTGCAGGCCCCCAAGCTACCAGGCTGCACCAGAGAGGTGGCCCCATTGCCATCTTGCTCCTGGATCTTTACAAGTGAGGGAAAGAGGCTTAGGTGCTGGAATTCACACCGGTGCCTCCTTGGGTCTGGCTCCAGGAAACCCCTGTGCCCCCGTTTCTGCAGCCCAGCTGCTGCCCGGCCTGCCTGCTCGCCAGCACCATCCTGTCCCCGGACCAGACCCGGGTGCACAGGACTTAGTTTCCTGGCGCTGAGCTCTCCCCCCAGGCCCCCCGAGCCTTGTTAACACCTGTTCCTTCTTCAGACTTTATATCCATCCACCTGTGTCTCCATCCCAGGGCAGCTGCCTGTTCCTGCCCTTCATGGGACTCATAGACTTCAGTAATCATTGCTTTTTACAATTAACAGACTTATTTTTTAGTGCAGTTTTAGATTTACAGAAAAATTGAGCAGAGAGCATAGAGAGTTCCCACATACTGTCTCTGCACTGGGTTTGCTGTATTATTCACATTTTGTATCAGTGGGGTGCATTTGTTACAACTCATGGGCCAGTAGTGATACGTTGTTATTAACTAGCGTCCACAGTTTGCACCTCGGTTATCTCTTGTTGCACATTCTCTGGGTTTGAACAAATGTATCACGATGTGTATCCATCATTATACTGTCAAACAGAATAGTTCCACTACCCTAATACACTGTATGACACCATAATGGTGGATACCTGCCATTATAATGTGGCTTGTCCAAACCCACACAACATCCAAAATGAAGAGTGAACCCTCACCTAAGCTATGGATTTGGGGTGAATATGATGTGTCCACATAGGTTCATTTACCATAACAAATGGACAATCTGGTGGAGGATGGTGATCGTCGGGGAGGCTGTGCATGTGTGGGGCTAGTGGATAAATGGGAAATCTCTGTACTTTCCCCTCCATTTTTCTGTGAACCTAAAACTGCTCCAAAAAAAAAGTCCTCTGTGCACTACCCATTTATCCCTCCTTCCCCTCGCCCAAGCCCCTAGCAACTATTGATCTTGTCAGTCATCAGCTTTATTGGCAGGTCTATCTGTCTGGCGTCTGTCACCTGTGACAGGTGAGTGGGACCTGGGTGAGCTGTGTCACTAGTTGTGGCTCACGCTGACCGCATGCACCATCAGCCCTGAAACTGCATGGACGTGCTCCTCCTTGAATGCTGCGTCCTCAGGCTGACTTCTGGTGCCCCCAGTGAGAGGAAACTGGTCTCTCTTTCTGAGCCCCTGTCTCAGGCAGGGACCCCCCTAAGCAGAGCCTGAGGTGAGGATCTTGTGCCTCCTGGAGGAGCAGGAGGGAGCCGGGGGGAGGGCTGGAAACCGCAGGGCTGGGATCTCAGGGCAGGTCCACCGAGGAGAGGGGCTTTATCCCATCCTGCAGGAGACTCCTCAGACCTGTCTTATCCTGGGCAAGGATGCTGTTGAGGATTGAAAGAAAAATCCATGCCTTTCAAATCTGTGGCGTGCATTAGGAGGAAGGGGTGGAGGAGGAACTTAAAAATGAGTGGGACAAGGATGCTGTCAGCCACGGCTCTCTCTGCTGATGCCACTGTGCCGCTTTCACATTCAACCCCATCTGTGTTCCACCCGCTGCAGGTATCTGCTCCCTGAGCTCTGAGACCAACACCTGCAGAGCAGAACCCAAGGGTTTCCCTTCACTATTCATTTTCCTCCCCACGTCTCCCACAGAGCTGCGTGCGTGCTCAACACTCCACCATTATATCAGGGTGAATTCAGAACAGAATGCCCGCTGGAGCAGCCGTCCACGAGGAGTCATGCACGTGGACCATTCTGGTCCCATTCACGTGCATCTTCCAGCCTCTGTATGGTGATGAGGCTCCTTGGGACCGCCGTCCTCACGGGGGCTCCAAGATTTGTTCCTCACATCTCCTTTGGAAGCAGGTTGGACAGAGCACATTATTAACAATTCAATTATTTATTCAATTTACACAAATATTCAATTATTTATGCCATTGATACAATTTTATTTGCTGTGGCCAGCGGGATTTTGGAGAGGTGCTGAAGGCAGGACATGTCGGTGTGATGCAAAATCGCAGGCGTGACGGCAGACCCTTGCCTCCTCCTCGACCCGCCTGGAGGATGTGAGAGGACGACCTTCCCACGTGGTTCAGGTCTGTGAGAGGCGCCTGAGGACCCCAGACATGGGCACTTTCTTCTTTCTCCTGCCTCAGCGTCTGCTTAAAGCCACCTGCATCCAGGTCACCCACATGACGGGGGGCTCCAGCCCGCCGTGCGGTGACTACACAGCTCGGCTTCCCAGCACCCGCTCATTTCCCCGAAACCCTGCATTAACCGTGTGACTAATTGGTGGGTCTCTGATTTCGAGGCGTCCAGAAGAGGCGACGCACACTCCTCTCGGGGAACGGTCCGTGTGCGGCTACAGATTTCTGCCTCGCATTTCCAGATGATTTTTTGAGCTCAACACCTTGCCTTCCTGGCTTCTCCCAACTGCCCCATCCTAACGATATTTGCCGTTCGGTGGGCATTTCCGAGTGGTGGCCTGTGTCCTCGATCGATACTGCACAATGCCCCCATGGGGTAATATTGTCACCGTCCTATTAAGAGAGGAAATGGAAAGCCAGGATGGCCGGGCGGTTATGTCAAGGTCACCAATGTGGTGAGTGACACAGGCAGGATCTGTAGCCAGGTCTTCGGGACGGCAAAGCCGCTCATCTCAACTAGCCGTTCATTCATCCAGGAAATATTTAGAGCACCTACTAGATACAGCAGGCTCTAGTGACTAGAGATATAAGGGTGGAAAAATAGGACTCAGTAAAAGATGATAATCTGTGTGCATCTGTGGGTGTCTGTCTATATGTCTGCGTGGGTGTGTGAGAAGAGGAGAAGAAAGGCGAGAAAGACAAAGAGAGGGAGACAGACTCACACATTGGTATAAATTATGAGGAGGAATCTGGAATGTCCACAATAAGATAAGAAAATAAAAGCCCTAGGGAGCGACAGCTGTTTGAGCAATGGGCATTGGCTGCGAGCTTGCTCAAGTGTCACCAAATGTTTTCTTAATTCCTGCCTCTCCCTGCTCAACAATCTGCTGTACCTGCAGAAAGAAAGAAGCCTGGAGCAAGCACACTGGTGGATCTGTGACATCACCCAGCGCACCTGGTTGCTCCCAAGTCACCTGGTGCACCTGGCCGTCCCCAGGTCATCCGGCACACCTGGTTGCTCCCAAGTCACCTGGTGCACCTGGCCGTCCCCAGGTCATCCGGCACACCTGGTTGTTCCCAAGTCACCTGGTGCACTGGGCCGTCTCCAAGTCAGCTGGCACACCTGGCTGTTCCCAAGTCACCTGGTGCACCTGGCCGTCCCCAGGTCATCCGGCACACCTGGTTGTTCCCAAGTCACCTGGTGCACCGGGCCATCCCCAGGTCATCCGGCACACCTGGTTGTTCCCAAGTCACCT
Source organism: Rhinoceros unicornis (assembly GCA_028646465.1). NCBI lineage: Eukaryota > Metazoa > Chordata > Mammalia > Perissodactyla > Rhinocerotidae > Rhinoceros > Rhinoceros unicornis. The sequence continues at coordinate 97,663,061 of CM053558.1, read as the reverse complement.
GGTGCACTGGGCCGTCTCCAAGTCAGCCGGCACACCTGGCTGTTCCCAAGTCACCTGGTGCACCTGGCCGTCCCCAGGTCATCTGGCACACCTGGCTGTTCCCAAGTCACCTGGTGCACCAGGCCGTCCCCAGGTCATCCGGCACACCTGGTTGTTCCCAAGTCACCTGACGCACCTAGTCGTTGCCAAGTCAGCCAGCGCACTTGGTGGTTCCCAAGATTCCCTGGGAGCATCACCTCCACTAAATGCCTGGTGCCTTTTCTGTGTCTTAATCACACACATTGAGAAACAAACACCGATACACCCGGCCACGGGAAGAGGCTTCACCCACTTGGCAAGGTGCCTTCAATAGACCACAGATCAATTCACAGGCTATCCGTGCAAAAAAAATGTCCGGTTTCTAGAGACTGCTGCACCTGGCGAGTGTCCTGTGGCTTCAGGTCACCAGAGCCGAGCTACTTTAATTGGAAGTATCATGCTTGCATGTCAGAGCACAGGCTACGTTGAGTCACGCAACACACGTGTCTTCTCTCTGTGGGCTGAAAGCCGCGTTCCTCGTCCGCCCTCCTCCACAGGCGAGTTCTTCATCGGGTGGCAACACGCACACACAGCCTCCCCGCTGGGTCGAGAGTCGTGAGCTCGTGTGCTAAATACACGAGAGATTCCCAGGCCGTTTCTGAGGGGTCAGGATGCCCACCAGAGTGACTCATTCTGGCTTAATTGCAGGTTAGTATAGCCGAGGCGATTAGCACCGGGAGACTCATCCTTGCCAGTGATCGTGATGCTCCAAAATAGACAGACCTTTGGAGCATCCTGGGAGGGAACTGGAGGCTGGCATTATCAAGGCAATAATGGTCCCCTGACAAAAGCAGGGCTTAAATGTGCAGATCCATGCCTGGTTATCAAGGAAGAGGACCCTGAAAACACTGGGGCATATTCCAGGCAGGGTCGATGTGCGAGAAAATAGGCGGGTGTGGAAGGAACTCTGTGGGTTTCCGGGAGATGACAAAGAATTATTCACTCGGTTCTCAGCCGGTGGGTTTGTTCCAGGGATGTTGAAGTCTGGGTGATGTGAACCCAGCTTCACGGGATTAATTGTTGAGATTTCTGTGTCTGACTTCCTGATGTGGAGACTCAGTCTCTCTCCTCTGTCTTTATTTATACTGAAATCGCATCTCGTTTCACAAAGAGTTTAAGGAAAACCACCACTGTTAAGGCACAATGTAAAAGCTGATTCTTTAGGGATCCATATGGGATGAGGGAAATTATCTGTGAAAACAATTTTAAAAGTTGAGCTAACTAGGGAGATTTTAAGAGTATTTTATTTTTTTTTGCTTAAAATTTTTTTTTCAGGAGGATGGGATTCTCTCGGGATGGAGTGAGCGCTGTGGTGGTCCTATGAAGAATGGTTTAGGTGGCAGCAAGCAGAGAGCAGGGAGACCATTCATGAGCTCCAGAAAACGTGGATTAGGCTGGTGATGGGGCAGAGGAAGAGGAAGGAATGCTATTAAGGAGACAGGACCAGGGTTATAGGAATAGATGAATGTGGATATTGAAGGAGTGGATGGGAGGCAAATTCAGCTGGAATTCCCAGCGCCAGACAGGAAAGGCAGGGAAGGGGGAATTGTGGAGGGTCTGGGGGTGGATCTTAATTCAATTATAGACGTGGCTTCAAGGACCATGTGGAATTTTCTGGCATTCTGGCCCTAGATGTGTCTGGGCCAAAGTAAAAAGATCTAGCAATTACTCAGTCCTGGATTCCGTGCATATATAGTCAACTGGTCTTCAACAAGGAAGCCAAGACCACACAACATGGAAAGGGTCATCTCTTCAACCAGTGGTGTTGGGAAAACTGGATATTCACATCCAACAGAATGAAATTGGACCGTTATCTCACACCATACACAAAAATTAACTCAAAGTGCGTTAAAGACTTGAATGTAACATCTGATGTCATAAAACTCCTAGCTGAAAACATGGCGGAAGTGCTTGTTGACTTTGGTCTCAACAATGCTTCCATAGATATGACACCAAAAGCACAGGCAGCAAAAGCAAAAATAGACAAGTAGGATTGCATCAGACAGAAAAGCTTCTGCACAGCAAAGGAAACCATCACGATAAAATTTTCTCCAACCACATGGAATGGGAGAAAAGATTTGCAAACCATATATCTGACAATATGGAGACTTTGGGCACAGTAGACTCCCTTAAAAAAAAAATCAACAACTATCCAAATTGCATTGGGAGTTTTTGCCTTATAATCAGAGTTCTGAATTCTGGTTAAACTGTCCAAATCAAGCAATTTGTCTTAATTATGCAAACAAATTAAGTCAATATTACGTCTTACTGAAAGATGCAAGCTGTATTATTATGCGGTTTCCAGTTCCCCAAGAGTATAAAGAGAACTCTATGAAATTATTTGATTTTTCAGATAGTTTCTGGGGTTTCCCTGACTCTCTGGAGGGCACTTCAGATTTGTGATCCTAACGAGTAATTTCAAACGTTCTTTGTTGGCTACATAATACTCAGCACTCTTGAGGCAAAACTGGCTCCCCAAGCCTTGCAAATCAGATTCCGTGTTTCCAAGAACCGTCTGTGGCTCTTAAGGGTCCTCACCTATTATCTAATTTCCTTTAAAATTCTCTGCATGTGTGTGTGCCTGCCCCAAATTCACCCTCAGAGAACTCCCAACAGGCAATTTGGCACATTGTTTGGTTGTAAAAGAGGTGGCAGACACAAAGTTCATTTTTCTGGAGCTGTGCAGCAAATAGCCCTGGCTTTGCACACCCCCGGGACAGAACTAGAGAGTCATTATCAGAAACCTCCATCCCGCTGGTTTCCCAGGAGGAAGAAGACCCCCGCTGACGGACACCTTTCCTGTCTGGGCACAATAGAGAGACGGGGGACCAGGCATGTGTCCAGATAATTAAATCCGTGCCGAAAACTCATGTACCCCACTGGGGCTGGAAGGTCCATTCTGGTTGTCACTATTAATCAACAAGCCTGGCATTTCCTGCCAACTTTGGTTATTGAGGCATACTCCCAAAATGTTCCATCGGTAGTATATTATTCGAAAAGGCAAAGGTCACTCTTTCAAAAATTTTAGCTTAAAGATCTGGAATTGTGCATTTGAACTCGCAAGACTCATGCTCAGAATTATGATGAGGTCTTGAAGCTTTAATAAATGCTTCCACTTTTTATAGTTTTGACCTACGGAGCCATGCTAATCTGTTCCAATTTGCGCAGAAATATGATGATTTCTGATTTTCAAACGGAAAATCCGGCTAGCAATGCTTCCTCCTCTTGGTAAGAGAGCGATGCATATCAGGATCCAGGATTTTCCTTCGACCCTCCCCTCCTAGAACCAGTTTTCTTTGAGTCTGGTTTTGAACTTCAAAATGTAGCCAAAGATGAGTAGAAAAACATTAGTAAGAGTAGGTAAATTTATAAACTTAAAAACTATAAGCAGAGTCAAATGGAAGAACCCATTTGCAGCATGGAAAGTAGGAGCATTTTATTAAAGATTGGATGTAGCTAGGATTAATTTTATGACAGCTTTTGTGGTTATTTCTCCAGCAGGTTTTATAACACAGTATGAAAACTCCAATGTGTCGTGAGCTGTGTTTTCCTGTGGTATCCAAAATGCTGTTCTATCCAGGAGAGCTTGGTCCTCCATTGAGATTTATTATCCTGTCATAGGAGAGAGGGAAAATCCTACTGGAAGAAGTAGCCATGTGTTCTGGTTTCCCGTGATCCAATCCTGGGTCAGTCATTGTTCTCCAATGAGTGTACGTCAACCCAACTTTAATGCCAATGGGACACACTTTTGAGATAGAATTAGAAAAAAGAATAAGAGTTCAAATACAGGAATAAGACAGGAAGAAGCTGGGAGTACAAGAAGACTTTAATTTTGGGAATCGCCTCCCACGCATGCCATACAAATGGAAATTCCCAAAGAGTGTCAACCCCGTTGACTTGCAAATCCACTGTAATTTATTCTGCTTTATGAAGAGTGTACAAAATTGTTAATCTTCTCTGGAAAATCAGGTGACAGCTCTTGAGATGCCTCCCTCTGTGTGGCAGTCAGAGAGGATCACATTTTCAGGGATTGATTTGGGAGAATTTCAGTTGGAACCCACAGGCATGATTTTCCCATCCCTGGGTTCCATTAGGTTCACAGACTTGTTCTCAAAGGGGTCAATATGTTGAACAGATTAACCAGAGCCCTGTCTTCTTCCCCTGAGTGGGTCAAGGGAGGCTAGGTTATATTGCAACCCCCAAATCTCAGAGGCTTAGCCCAACCAAGGTTCCTCTATCCCCATCTATCTGTTCTATGTGGTGACTTGGGGATCCAAGCTGATGATGGCTTCCCTATTTAAAATGCGGCCCTCCTTAGTCAACGTGGGAGGAGAAAGACACCAGAGTGTCACCTGTGAGCTACACACCCCTCACATTTGCACACACGATTTTGGACCAGGAACGCTCATGTGGCCTGCAAGGCATGCTGGGACATGTGAGGAGCAATCAATGGGCACCAAGATTTCTGCCCCAAATTCTCAGATCTCAGATCCCCTGACCCCAGTCAAACACCAAAACACATACTTCTCAATACTAATTCTAACCTCATCCTGGGAGGTATCCAGGGATTCTGTGCGGATTTGGGGTTCATAGCTGCGTGGACTGTAATGGTAGATGTTGAGTAGATATGAAGAGACCAAAGAAGGGAACAACGCAGGTTCCTGATCAGAGCAGATTCCAGGTTGTATGAGAAATTCTGAAAAAAGTTTTACACAAGAAAAAATAAGAATAGAAAGGAATTGGGCATACCCATTAGGATGACTACTATGAAAAAAAAAAACTAGAAAATAACGTGTTGGCAAGGATGTAGAGAAAATGGCACCCTTGTGCACTGTTGGTGGGAATGTAAAATGGTGCAGCTGCTGGGGAAAACGATATGGCAGTGCCTCAAAAATTAAAAATAGGATTACCATACGATCCAGCAATTCCACTTCTGGGTATATACCCAAAGGAATTGAAATAGGATCTTGAAGACATATTTTCACCCTGCTGTTCATAGCAGCATTATTCACAATGGCTAAAATGTGGAAGCAACCCAAGTGTCCATCGACAGATGCGTGGATAAGAAAAATGTGGTCCCTCCATACAATGGAATATTATTCAGTATTAACAAGAAAGGACATTCTGACACATGCTGCAAGGTGGATGCACCTTGAGGACATGATGCTGAGTGAAATAAGGCAGACATAAAAATAAAAATGCTGCATGATTCCACTTATATGAAGTCCCTAGAGGAGTCAAATCCATGGAGACAGAAAGTAGGATAGTGGGAGCCAGGGCCTGGGGAGGGGGTGGGAAGTTAGTGTTTAGTGGGGACAGAGTTTCAGTTTGGGAAGATGACAAAGTTCTGGACATGGATGGTGGGGATGGTTGCACAATGCTGTGAATGTATTTAATACCACTGAACAATATATTTTAAAATGGTTTAAATGGTCAATTTCATGTTATGAATGTTTTACCACATTTTCTTTTTAAAAAGGAATCAGGGAGGCCCAATAAAACTGTGTAGGGCTCTTAGTAATTGACTAGTTAGTCCCTGAAGGCAGAAGGTAGCAAAGGCAGCCTTGAGTTGACACCGTGTTCTCTCACTGGTTCTGTGAGGATGGCCAGGGGGTAGACTAGACAGCCATGTCACCTTAGACTCAGCCGCATTGAGTTTGCAAAACCGTGGTGGGGAAATGAGGGATTGCATTGTGTCAATCAGCCAAATGAATTGATTATCACTTTTTTAGCTCTGGAGAACTGAGGATAAAGAACCTCATAATTGGAAGACGGTGTTCTGGGGAAAGAGGCAGGACCGGGCAGATGATCAAGAATAGAGAACAGAAGGAAAGTTTGAGACAGCTCAGACAGGGGGAGACGAGGGGTGTGCTTTTTTAAACCAAGCACTGATGTGGGTTGTGTTTTAAGGGATATCTTGAAAACTCTTACTCTCAAAAAAAAGACCTCTGTGTGTAAAAAGTAGAGAAATCCAGGGGCCGGCCCGGTGGCGCAAGCGGTTAAGTGTGCGCGCTCCGCTGCGGCGGCCCGGGGTTCGCCGGTTCGGATCCCGGGCGCGCACCGACGCACTGCTTGTCAAGCCATGCTGTGGCGGCGTCCCATATAAAGTAGAGGAAGATGGGCACGGATGTTAGCCCAGGGCCAGTCTTCCTCAGCAAAAAAAAAAAAAAAAAAAGAGGAGGATTGGCAGATGTTAGCTAATGGCTGGTCCTCCTCACAAAAAAAAAAAAAAAAAAAAAAAAGTAGAGAAATCCAGTTTCATGAAGATGTGACTGCTTCTTGCAATCTTTTCTCAGCATCGAGTCCATCAAATCCCTTTACAGACCAGGGTGTGTCTGTGAGTAGATCTGGATATCTCACAGAAATTGATGAGGGCCCTGTCAGGTCTCAGGTGTGCTCACTGGGAGGCACGCTGGGGTCCCACAGGCACAGATGGGGTAGGAAGGAGCTGTGGTAAGCAGGATTCTGAGGTGGCCTCAAGATCTCTGTCCCCTAGTGTCCATACCCTGTTTAATCCCATGCCCTGGAGTGCGAGCGGGACCCATGGGCATGACAGATGTCATACCCATGACAATGTTACTAATCAGTTAACTCTGAGTTCATCAGAGGGAGATTATCTTGGGTGGGCCTGACCTAATCAGGGGAGCCCTTTGAAAGAAGGTGAATTCTGCCAACCACAAGAATGAACTTGGAAGAGAACCTCAATTTTCAGATGAGAAGGCATCCTCAGCTGATTCCCTGATTGTCTCTTTTTGAGACCCTGAGCAGAGGACCCCGCTGACTCATGCCTGGAATCGTGACCCACAGCCACTGTGAAATAATGCATCTGTGTTCTTTTAGCCACTAAAAGTTTTATTAGCTAAAGGAAGGTATGAGACTGTGAAATACTAACATGTCTGGCTTGGGTTTTTATTCTGAATCACTCAGAAGGTTGCTACCATCTTGTGGTTCATCTTGCGTTCAGTCAGAATGGAATTTCTAGGTCCTATGACTGCGGCCCAGCGAGAGCTGTCACTTCTGATTTACAAGGTCCTCCGTGAATTCAGAACAAACCATCTTAGCAGGAATTCAGAGCACAGAAGAGATTGTGATGGACCCTCTGCTCATCTGAGGAGAATGGGAAACAGTTTTCACTCAGCCTGGATAGACCAGAACATTTCCTTGCTGTTACTTCTTCTCTCTGTCCACTCCAGAAGTCTCTTTCTACCTCAGCGGGAATTGGAAGAACCAAATATGGAGGAAAAAAGAGAAAAAGGCAGAAACGCTAGCTAAGGGCCTTACAACACTAGGTTGAAGAGTGTCCCTCCAAAATTCACATCTGCCTGGAACCTCAGAATGTGACCTTATTTGGAAATAAGGTCTTTGCAGATGAAATTAGCTAAGATGAGATAAGATGGGGTAGTAGGCTATATGACTAAGGTCCTTATAAGAAGGCTATATGGAGACACAGACCATGTGAAAATAGAGGCAGAGACTAGAGTGAGACGTCCACAAGTAAAGGAATGCCAAAGATTGCTAGGAAATCATTGGAAGCTGGAAGAGAGACCTGAAACAAATTCTACCTCTGAGCTTCCAGAAGAAACCAACCCTACTGACACCTTGATCTCAGACTTCTGGTCTCCAGAACACAGAGAATAAATTTCTGTTGCTTAAAGACACCCAGTTTGGTATTTTGTTACAGCAGCCCTAGGCAGCCAACAACTGATGGAGATATCAAGTATGACCTACTCTGCTCAAGGGAATTTCAACCAAGGACCCAGTAGGTGCAACATCAACATGTTTCTCATGCAAATCTGTCTGGATCATGAGCACATATGAGTGCCTCTAGCTGGTGTAACAAGAAGACAGGTTAATGCCTAGAGATAATTATTTCACCCACCCTGTAGAGTGCATAAATCTCACGGGACTGGAAACAATGATTCAGAGTTAAGCCCGACTGAGACCATCTGTCTCTGTCTCGGGGCAAGAACGTTTCACGGTGGAGGAACATTGGGGAAATCCTACAACACATCCTGTCCAAGAAGCAAGGGTAGCTCTTTGGGGTAAGGGATGATTACTTCCCAAGTGGGTCCTGGTGGTTGACTTTTTGACATTCAAACATGACAATTGAGATGTGGGTGGTTCACAAGATGAACCCAGAGGGCAATCAGGCATCTTCAACGAGTCTTCCACCTTCCCACCAGGTGGGGTCTGCTGGTGAATTATCCTCCCTTCAGTTCCTGTCTATGGGTGACCCTTGTCCTTACCTGTCTCTGGTTATCATAAGAGAAGCATCAAGCAGCAAGTGCCTTCTGGTTGCCAGCACACCCATGGGATTATTTTAATAGATTTAGACAAACTTAGTTGGGACAACAGAAATGCTTGAGCAACCAACTGTAAATCCTGCATAACTGATATTATTAATGATGGAAGAAGTCTTTGCAGGGAGAAAAGGGGTAGCACCCCAAAAGAAAGGCAAGCTGGCTGCCTTTGGAACAAAGAAAAACACAATAGTCCACCACGCTCAGGGTCTTAGTCAGCTCGGGCTGCCTTAATCCTTACAGGACATTTGGTTCTGTCCAAAACGTCCATAAGACCTTTGGTCCACGCCAAAAGGTCCTTGATATTTGGTCATATTTGGTCTTGTCCAAAATGTTCGTGGAGACACTTGGTCAACACCAAAAGGTCTTGATATTTGATCTTGTCCAAAACCATTTGGCGTGGCCTAAATATGCTCATGAATGTTTTAGACAGGACCAAGTATCAAGGACCTTTGGGACAGGACCAAATGTGTGGTAATTGGCATAACAAAATGCCATAGCCTGGGCAACTTAAACAAAAGAAGTTTATTTTGTCACAGTTCTGGAGGCTGGAGTTCTGAGATCAGGGTGCCAGCATAGCTGGGCTCTGGTGAGGGTTCTCTTCCTGGCTTGTAGACGGCCGCCATCTTCCTGTGTCCTCACATGAGGGAGAGAGAATGACAGGATGCAAGCTCTGTGTCGTCTCTTGTTATAAGGACACTAATTCCATCATGGGGATCACAACTTCATGACCTCATCTAACCCTGATTGCCTCCCAAAAGCCCCCACTCCTAATACCATTCCACTGGGAGTCAGGGCTTCCACATATGGATTTGGGGCAGACACGATTCAGTCCACAGCATCCAGTCTTCCCGATTGTCGCAAATAGCATCTTCCACTTGCTCAATCCAGAATCCTGGAATGAAAGCTTGATCCTTCCTTCTCCTCCTCCCCCATAGTCAGTACATTTTCAGGCTTTGCCAGTTCTATCCACGGTGCATACCTCCAATCTGTCCAAATCTCCCCATCACGACTGCCACTAACCCAGACCCAGCCACCATCATCGACCTGGACCATGGTCGTAGTCCCCTCACTGTCTTCCCTCACCCTTGCTTACCATTCTCCGACTCATTCTCAAGCAGCATCATAGATGGAGAAGCCATGCCTCCAACTGCTCAGCCTCACTCCCATTCCACAGACTCTAAATGACTCACTATCCTCCCACTGGACCCTACGAGTGTGATCTGCTCGTGCCTCAAGCTCTCCATCTCACCCCACTGTCACCTGCCCTCCTATATCTCTCTGGTCTTTGAACCCACCCAATCCTTTCTGGCCTCAAATTCTCCTTTCCTGGGTGGTCCATTCTTTCTTGGAAGGATGAACAGGAGTGTCACCTCCTCAGAGAGACTTTCCCTGATTTTTCCATTTGCAGAGACCTGTCCCATCATCTGTTTATTTCCTCAAGACACACGTCACCTTCTATAGTCATTCGTTTCTATTTTTGCTCACCATCTGCCTCTCCTATTGCAATATATGTTCCTCGGGAGTAGGAAGTGTCTCCAATGGGAGGGCATCTGCACCTTCCAGGACCTGCCTCATAAGGGATCATCAGTCAAAATTTGTTGGATGTATGAGAGAAGGAGAGAGTGCTCTCACCTGCTTCCCGTTTCTGCAAATGGTATCTCCTCCCTTACGATGTCTTCTAGATCTTGTCCCCCTGAGTAGCTGCCTGTCCCCCAAGGCTCCCCTTTAGGGCAAATTGTTGTTAAGACTGTGACTTCCCGCTTCACGTCCAAACTCCAATTAGAATGACTAATAGGATGTTCAAACACGGAGAAATCAACGTCATCCCTGAAGAGCAGGTCGGGGCGGCACTCCTATACCAAACCCATGGAAGGACGTGAGCTGGACGTGTTACTAACCATAAAACCAAACAAAACACAAACCAGAGTTCTTGAAAAAACAGGACCAGACTTTTAGTAAAAAGAAATATGATCCATAAGATTTACGAGATTCAGAGGAAATTGGAATATTCGACCCTAAGAAATAAGCAAACTGGGATAAAATGGTCTGCACAAAATAGAAAAACATAACTGCCAAGTTTAAAATACTGATGCAGGCAGTTTGAACTGTGAGAAATCAAATTTTGGTGAAATAGAAAACCGACGAGGAGAAAATGTTTCCAGCATGCAGAGGAAAGCATAAAATGCTAGAAAAAAAAAAAAAGGTAAATGTAGAAACTTTGAGAAGATTTCCCAAACCCAACTTGCAAGAAATAGGATTTCCTCCAAAGGAATATGGGATAGACGGATCAGAAGCAATAATTACAGAAATGATAGAAGATAAGTGTTGTAAACCAAAGAAATGGAAAAAGGACAACATGCCAAGTTCTCAGTGAAAATTGAAAAGCGAACCAATGCTACATGTATTCTGGTAGAATTGCCCAACAAGATAAAATAAAACCCTACAAGTATTCCTGGGGAGATAAAAATAGCGGAAGAGCCCATACTGCTTGGGCTTCATTTCATCTCAGCCTCAAGAAATGACACAACAATGCTGGATTGCCAAGAATTGATGGGGGGAAAAAAATCATTCTTAAGAATTCTGCAGTGAGGCCACTGTGGAATTATCTATTTCTCCCAAAATATTATTAAAGCCATTTTCAATATAGTTAATACAATTAACTCTATTTCACTCAGCTATTATGCCGGGCTGCCAAGTCTCGTGGTGGACAGGAAACCGCTTTATAAGTAAATGAATGAATCCTGCAGTGAAAGACATTTATCCCTTAAATTAAGCTGTTTTGGTGTCATGGTTGATTTTCGCATCCAGAGCCGTCAGACATGTAAAAAGGATTTCATTCTTAATCCACACTTCAAAAAACATCAAAAACCAAAACAGATTATGATTCTCAAAAAAAAAAAAAAAAGCAGCCAGCTCATCCTTGTCTTCAGATCTATCCAGCTGTGGAACAGGAACAAAATGTCTTTAATAGGATTTTCTAACTTTATGACTAAATAATTCGCATATTCCTTCTCTGAGGGATGAAAACAAAATTAGTTGGTTTTAATTCGTTTGATACTGTCCCCTGTAGATTAGTGCTCCTTAAAAAGTGGGAAAAAGCCTTCCCACATTAAAATTTAGAACTGAAAGTCTTTTTAAGATTTAAAGTATTTGCTAAAATGCCTTCAACTGGCATGTGCTACCAAAAATTACATTTGTTTGGGAAAGAGACCTATCTAAGGCGGGATATTTTAAGAACCGGGCATCCATGACTCTGCTGAAATGTCTTTTATAATTTAAGAAATTTAGCATAGTCCTTTTACTTTATGGAGGACCCTATTGAATAGGTAGAAATTGGAATTGGGGTCATTTGAACCTGCAGACACTAACTCCTGTGCCATCCGTACTCACGGAGAATTGGAGAATTGGGTTCTCGTGAGAACAGGTGTGTGAGAGAGTGAGATGCACATTCCGTAAACTACTTAGTGGAAAATGAGATTCTTAACGAGGACCTTGCCCTATAGATGTTTGGGGGATGTGATATGGGATCCCCTGCCATGTTAATCGTTTTGAGCACCCTCTCTGGGGGATTCTCTGAGGCAGAGATACAAATGGGAGGTTTCTTAAGATGTGCTTTCCTGGGTCCACCTGGGACTCACCCCTAGGAGGGAGGGTAGAGTATGGTGGGGCCAATTGAAGCCCATTTGGTTCTGAGCCATACCTGGGTTGGGAGCAGTTCAGTCCGCCCATGGCAGCTTTGCTGGACTTGCACCATTATGAATTAGAAATGAGGATCGGACGCAAAATAAGAACAGGATAAGAGCTAATTCTCGACCGAGCTCTCGAGGGTTTACTCTGCCCAGCCCTGCTCGGAGCACAGTGCATGTCTTAACTTGCCCCGTCTCCACCACAGCCTCTTCTGGCAGATATGTTTAAAGGAGAAAATTGGGGCTGAGGGCTTGAGTAAGCGTCCACAGGTCACACGGTTAGTAAGTGTGGAAGAGTCTGGATGCAAATCCAGACAGTGTCGGGGGCAGGAAAAAGAAATTAGGTGTTGGGGCTGGTTACGTGTTAGTTGTTTGTGATAGTTAAATCCCAAACGTGAAAAATCCACAACGTCTAGAAATTGAGAGGTGGAAGGACCTTCCTTTGAGGGCAGAAATTATTGTGCCCAGAATACCCTCTGGAGACTAGTCTGGCTTCTGCTGGCAAATGCCCAGGGATGAGGTCACAGACCTGTGTGTAGCAGGCGAGGTTCTTACATCATTGCTGTCTGACTCTGGGCTCTTCCACTGGGAAGGAGGAGTGGTAGTTAATAGTTAGGAAGTTGTAGCAGGAGCTGAAATTGGGGTAGTTGTGGTCGTGATAGAGACTCTCCTCGGCCAGGCTCTGTCAGGCTGTCCTGAGCTCCTTTCCGACTACGCCAGGCTTGGGGCTTCTGCGTCCATCTCTGCATTGTCCAGTTTCAGCAGCAACCCTGCCCAGTCACTTTAACAAGAGCCCCTGGCCTGAGTATGGGGTCACCCGTGGTATCCGGTCACCTCGATGTCTGATCGGGTTCCTCATGCCCCTCCGCCACCCCCAGGTGATGCTGGTCACCTGGGCCACCTTCAGCAGGAATCCCGGTCAGTGGGCTTAGCCAGAACCCCCCCACCCTGATGTTGCTCTTAGTAACTTCCCATCCAATGACCCCTACTCTGCTCCTTGGCTATCAATCCCACTTGCCCGCTGTGTTTGGAGTTCAGCCTGGTTCCCTATCGAGGTCTCTTTCTCCCAGTTTCAGTCATCCTCATGTTTACCACTTTACCATCCCACTCTGGTGTTTCTTTAATGGCAGTAGTAGTTGTAATAGGAGTAGTACTACTTGTTGCTGTAGTAGCAACAGTAGTAATAGTAGTAAGAGTAGTAAGAGTACCAATAACTGTAGTAGCAGCAGTAGTAGGAATAGCAGTAGTCACAGTAGTAAGAACTGTTGTAGGGATAGTCATTGTAGCAGTAGTAATAATTGTAGTACTTGTAATAGTAGTACTTTTTGTAGGAGTAGTAATTGCTGTAGTTGTAATAGTAATTGTTGTAGCAGTAATAATTGTTGTAATAACAACTGCCCTAGCAGTAGCAATCCTTGTAGCCATAGTTGTAATAGTAGTAGTAGTAGTAGTAATTGCTGTGGTTCTAATAGTAATTGTTGTAGCAGTAATAATTGTTCTAATAACAATTGCTGTAGCAGTAGCAATCCTTGTAGCAGTAGTTGTAACAGTAGTAGTATTAGTTATAGGAGTACTAATTGTTGTAGCCATTGTAGAAGTAGCAGTAGCAATCATTATAGTAGAAGTTGAAATAGTAGTAGTAGTAATTGCTGTCATTGTAGTAGTAATAGTAATAGTTATAGTACTAGTAGTTATTGTAGTAACAATAGTTGTAACAGTAGCAATCATTGTAGCAGTACTTGTAATAGTAGTAG
>CM053558.1:97630696-97648740 GCA_028646465.1 Rhinoceros unicornis | reverse complement strand
TTTTATGTATTACAAATTACATATTATATATTGTTAAAAGTTGTATATTAATTACATACTAGATATTATATATAAATTAGTACATAACATATTTATGTTATATATTATACATTATATATGAATAATATATCATAAATTGTGTATAATTTATTTAACTGGTGTCTTATTGTTGGATATCTAGCTTGTTTCCATTTTTTACAAAAGTATAATTAAGTCTGGGATGAACACACTTATTCATACCTCTTTGGGCAAAATATGGTCCGTTTCTTAAAATACATCTTCAGAACTGAGTGAGTGGGGGGAGTGAGCATTTTGGAGCCTCATCTTTACTATTTCCATATCGGCTGTGGACGCTACAATCGGCCCTTCTCAGTCCTCTCTGAAACGGAACAAGAAAAGAGAATGCTCCTCCCGCTCCGTGTGCCCTCAGGCTGCCCTCCTAACCCCGTCCCTGTGTCCCCAGGCTCTCGGCAAAGAAGCGATGCTCATCACCTCCTGCTCCCCGCGACCTGCCTCCTCCCCATTATTCCAGAACCCCATCCCTCTGTGCCAGTCACCACTTCCATGCATCGGCTCCTAGAGCTCCATAACTTCTTGACTCTCCCATGAAAAAAGAATCACTTCTTAAAAATCAGCTGTTCTTCTTTGCCTCCATCTCCGGGCCCTCTTCCTCCCCCACCCCGAGGGAGATGCCCCCTGAGGTCTGATCCTACCCTTCTCTTTCCCTCTTCAGCCTCATTGGTCCAGTGGATTCCTCCATCGATCGATCACCTTTAGAGATGGCTCCAGCTCTTAGAGAAATGTTTCAAATACAGTTGCTAGCTTTAGCAAATAAACACACTGGACCCCTACTTAAATTCAAATTTCACACAAACAATAAAATTTTTTGTTGTAGAAGTATGTCCCAATTATAGCACGGGGCACACTTTTACTAAATAAACTATTTGTCTCCAATATGGCATGAGACATGCTTATACGGAAATACCATTTGGTGTTTACTGTGCACTATTTGGTATAGACTTACACTAAAAACATTCTTGCGTATGTAAAATTCAAATTTAACTGCGGTCCTCTAATTCAATCCAGCAACTGCCTCAGCCTGTTTCTTAGGGGCAGAAGAAGAGAGACAAAAGCACTTGGGTATCAAGAAAATGCAAAATGTCCATACAGTGTGATCCACAGCTCCTGTAAATCACGGTTTATTCTAATAATAAAAATGTGGGAAGGAAGAAAGCACAGAGATGGCTACCTCAGCACCATTTTATAAGAGCAAAAATTTAGGGATGAGGAGGAGCATAAAATATCCAACACAGAAGGTTTGATAAAGTGCACATTCTCATTAGAGAGAATACTATGCTGCCATCAAAATGAATGAGGTAAGTTATATGTAAAAATTTCGTGAATAAATATTAAATTAAAAAACAGAACATGATAATTACAAATACATTTGAACATCAGTAATAACTAAAGAAAAGACTCAGAATGACAGGGCAATTGGTTTGTGTGAGATAAATTGTTTTAATATCTATGCCTAAATTATTGTATTAGTCAGGATTCTCCAGAGAAACAGAACGAAGAGGATGTGTATATATTTAAAGAATTGCAGTTGTGGACTGGCAGGCTGGAGACCCAGGAAAGAGATGATGTGGCAGCTCAAATCCAAAGGCTATTTGCTGCAGAGTTCCCTCTTATTTGGGGAAAGTTGGTCCTTTTTTCTAGTCAGGCCTTCAACTGATTGGACGAGGCCCACCATTTATGGAGGGTAATCTGCTTTACTCAAAATCCACCAATGTAAATGTTAATTGCATCCATCAACACTGTCACAGAAACATCTAGACTAATGTTTAACCACATATCTGAGCACTGTGACCCAGCCAACTTGTGCAGCTGGGTGGAGAAAAGGCAGATATAAATGGGAAGGCACATACAGGCTGCTCTGTGGAGAAGGGATGAGCAGGGTGACAATGTGGGAACCCTGTTCTGTCGTGGTGGTTCTGAGGGGAGATGACAGAGAATGAGGGCATGACAGCGGAGAAAACAAGGGCTTTGGAGGGACAGCAGCCAGCTTGCTGAAAAAGCCAATGGACGACCATTACTGTGGATGGAAAAAGGTCCAACTTTACATTGAAATAGCCTTATGTGCTTCTTGCAATTACTCCCAGTAATATTCCGTGCTCACTGAAATCTAAACCAAGATATTGGGGACACTGGTGTCATTTAACTCATCTGTGGTGACCGAAATCCACACTTATGGAACTGTCCAGAGCAACGATTGCTGCATATACAACCTGTAAGAGGCATCCTATCTGGGGCCACGTGTCTATCCAGTTCTGTCTCCTGCTTGTTCTCTGATGAAGAAGCTCGTGCCCGAGTCTGGGAAGAGCACCAGCAGCCAACGTAGGGAGGAGAGAGAAATCACAAGTCAGAGATTTCCCCTAGGATCCAAATTGGAGGGAAACCGAGGCAAGGGAGGGGGCAAAGCCATCTGGATGGGTTTCTGTCGTGACACGTGGAGCATTTAAAACTACACACACACACACAACGTACATGTACATGTAGTTACCATTGTATATGTATAATTGTCATCATAATCATATAACCGTCATTCTTAATTTTTTTATATTATCATTATGAAACAAGGGAAGTCATTGAGGCTCAGAGAATTTAAAGAACTTGCCCAAATTAAGAAGAGACTCCAGGAGGATTCCGGCTGAAGTTGCCTGGTGCCCAACCCCATAGTGCCTTCCCTCCACCATGCTCCTCTGCTCAGAGATGACAAGGAAAACGACAATGATGGCCGAGGATGAATGTTGAATCAGCAAACTTTCGGCACATTGGTGCCGTTGCGAAATACAAACGTTAAAATCGAAGCCTGCAGAAATGGCTTTGATTATTTTTCCCCCACCCATTTTTCTGCAAAAAAATCTACCAAAGGGCAAAGCTCACCGTCTTCCCCACTTTTTGATGTGCACCAATGAAAAGAGATCATTCGAATTGTTGTTTACATACAAAGCGTGAATGCTGATTTTTAAAAAAATTCCGTGTCCAACTGCTTTGCAATTCCAATAACTTGTTCTCAGTTCTGGAAGCTGTGAAGGTGCTGGTTTTTGTTGTCACGAGGCTGCAGATTGCAGGGAATTATCTTCGATGCTGTAAGCATTAGCGATCAGCTCTTGTGACGGCAATCTTTGGAAACCACCCAAGGTGCTCACAGCCCCACTTTTCCAAGAAAACCCAGAACTGAATTTTTGAGGGAACTTGAAGGGCAGAGGGGTCAAGAAGCCCCTTCAATGGCTCGTGATAAGGATGAGTTTGGTGAAAGATGAATTTTGATTCCCCTTGAGATCATCGTGCTCCGATGTAATAGGGACCATTTATCTGTGGCTACGATAGTTCTTCTCTGATGTATCCATCCCTTCTAATCCTCATCGCGAGCCTAAAGCAAATGACCCTTAGCTCCATTCTACAGGTGAGAAAACTGAGGATTGGGCTGTTGCATGTCTCCCAGAAGATGGTCCATCTAGTGACCAGCAAAGCCAGCATTGGGATTCAACTCTGTCAGATGCCAGAGCCCAGCCTCTTTCCACAGCTCTGGAACATTCTATCACCTGCTCCTAGCATCCAGTGGAGACACAGCATTGCCCTTGATTAAAATATGCTGTTCAATGGATCTCAAGGATGGGACAGTAAAACCATGCCATATTAAAAGTACATGTGGGGGCGACGGGAGGCAACGACAGATACAGAGATGCAAGCTGAATTTTAATTAACATTTCCTTGCAGCCGTGACCTATCCTGGAAGCCTTTCTGACATCGCCAGATGCCCTGGGAATCGGGCTATTCATGTTCAGCGAGATTGCTTTGCAGGCAACTGAGGCTTCAAGCAGAGAGAGAAGCAAGCTGAAAAATGGGATTGAATAACCTTAGCATCACTTAGGGGTCCCTTAAAAGCTGTAGCTCTCAGGACCCTTGAAAACCAGCACAGCCAGAAGCTGGGAAGCATAAGAACAGTCCTTTTCTAATGGAAAAAAACAAAGAATAGCATGCTAGGACCTCTTTCCCAAGTGTATGAAATTTCCACATCATTCGCTGATTCTCTTTTCTCTGCATAGAGAGGACAAAGGAAGTCGTGCAGAGAATCGACAGGAAGGAAGAGGAATTGGTTCTTTGGAAAGATGGTCAGGCCAGAGTTCACTGCCCATCAATCAGAAGACAAGCACCATTATCAGTGTCCATCTCCATCCACGCTCAGAAGAGTTTCTTAAGAATTTTCAAATGAGCTCCTCGAACTATAACAGCATCATCCCCAGCCAGCATCTCTGAGCTACAAAAACATATATTTTTTTATTTGCTTATGAAACTGGGTTACCTATGGAGATGCAGGCATTTCTCTTAGCCTTCCTGGGGTTTCCCACCATGGGGCGCCGGGCTCTGATCTCTGTTACCTGCCACTCAGGTGTTCATCTGGCTCTCGTCAATAGGATGACGTGAACAGGATGTCCCAGGTGTCACTGTGCATAATCTCCTGTTGGTTTAGCAACCAGGAAAACGAACATGTCACCATTGCTCCATACTTTAGATGACACAACACCCACCGTTTTTTATACACCGTTGAATACCATCTAGAGAACAACCCCATGGAATGAGTGAGGGATCGAGCCACTGAACTCCCCATCAGAGCATCCGGCTTCTGGCTTCCACCCATTGCCAACGTTGACCTTAGCCTTCTTGGGTCCAGGGAACATTGCATAGTTGCAAGACAGGTTCTTCTCTATGGGGGAAGGAGGCAAAAATTCACAACACTTAAGGGTGTACACTCTCTCAGGTGTCAGCCCAGGTGGAAACCAGATTTTGGAAGAGGTTGTGAATGAAACGTCCCTGCAGTTAAGACGGGCTCTCAACGAGTTTGTCAGCTCTCAGGCTGTCACAGATAAAGGGGTCATTGTCCACACCCTGCCAGGCTCTTCTGTCCTGGGGTTGAGCCAGTGTCTCATAAACCCAGGAGTGTATATTGCACCTTCTGTCGTTGTTCACGACATGCTCACACGTTCCCACCGGCAACGAAAACACCCCTTCATTCCTGGGGAATTTGGCATGCCTCGTCTGCTCTCTACTTCGGTTTGATGAAGAAAGTTGCCCGGTTATCTATGATTTCAGAGCTTTCTCTCATATGTGGTCTCCCAGGCGCGTTGACACAAGCAACGGATTCAATAAGAAAGGTAAACAGAGAAAGCGACGACCGAGAAAAAAAAATGGCTGCACATACACGGAACATCAATATGAGAATTCTGAATTGGAACAAAACGTGATGAGCCTTTATCCGAAGGCTCAGATGTAAGGCAGATCATGTTTTTAGAAATGCACTATTCCAGGCAGAAGAACCTGGCGTGAATTTCCAACGCATGCATCATTCATAGTTTCAAGCGACCCCGTAGTGAGTGGGTCTCCTTTAGAGGTATTCACTACTCATAGAGAATGCCACATCTACGTGCAGCTAAAAGACGGATGGGTAGGTTCTTGGCTGATCAACATTCTAAACTCAGCCAACCTCAGGCAGATTGGGCCAAAATTGCCATTGCATGCCTCATGGAATTACATCTCCAAGAACCTCAATTGAAATTCAAGGCTCCCGTCAAGCTGGGCTGTGATAGTCACAGTCTTCCTCATTTTCAAATCTGTTTGTCTGTTTATCACTTCAAAACCCAACCATGCCAACGTGCACCTGGTCAGCCAGAACTGCGTTTACCAGTCTTCCTGGAATTTGTTTATCCGTCTGAAATTGAATGCTGCATCCACCGTGGAATATCTTTGACAGCTCCAATTGCTTTAGCCAGACTCTCCACGCTTCCTCTGCGCTCAGTTGTCACGCTCGCTCATCTTGCTGCAGCCGTTCACTTGAATTTGTGTTCCTTACTGCAAATGCTTGTTCATGCAGTGCTGCAGAAGGACCCGTCAATGCACGTTAATTTGTTCATTGCAGTGACGATGGTCAGGACCGCCATCCCGATAAGTTGATTTGGACCACACTGAAAATCTGGCTTTCGAAGGCTCACAAATACCTTTTTAGACATTTGCACAGAGGAAAAGCAGCCACAGTGGAAATCTAATTGAAGGTGTTTCTATTTAGCCAACGGATCTCCAGGTCGAGAGAGCAAACTCGGAGACACAAGGTGAGTGTCCAGGAGGGCCGGTCTCTCTGTGCCAGGATGCCTGGTTCCAACATTGTAGAAACAGACTTTGCCCATCCCATTCCCCGTGTGGCAGACCCCAGCCCCAGTCTACACAATTCAACTAGTCGTAATAGCCTGGGCACCAGACACTCAGGGCTCCTGTCTTGGAGGTCTAGATTTTCAGTTGACAAGTTTAGAGATATTTGTATTTTCATCGTGCTGGAAGAAAACAGACCTTTTCTTCTTAACTTTTGCCACTTCATCAGGAAGCCAGTGTGGGTAGAAGATGTTCCCAGACTTCCCCAGCCCAGTCCTTGAAGCAGGTGGATGGAAGTGATGGTTCCCAAGACAAGGGCGCCCCCCAGCAGGCAGAGCTGGAAAGCAAGGAGCTTCCTAATGTGGTTGAGTCTCCTGCAGGATTTGGGAGGCTGCTAGGAATGTCACACATTCTCATTTCTTTCCCAGCTGCTACAAAAATGTTTCCTCACAACAACAACAACAAAAAGCAAACAACCTGATTTAAAAAATGGGCAAAGGACATGAATAGACGTTTGTCCAAAGAAGATGTGCAAATGGCTAGTAAGATGAGTAGATGCTCAACGTCAGTAACCATTAGAGAAATTCAAATCAAAGCCACAGTGAGAAACCACTTCACACCCACTGGGATGGCTATAAAACAAAAAACAAAAACAGAAAAAAACAAGTGTCGAGGAGGATGTGGAGAAATTGGAAACTTGTGCATTGCTGATGGGAATATAAAATGGTGCAGATGCTGTGGAAGAAGTATGGTGGTTCCTCACAAAATTAAACGTAAAATTACCAAATGACCCAGCAATTCCATGTCTGGGTATATACCCAAAAGAATTTAAAACAGGGTCTCGAAGAGATATTTGTACTCCCATGTTCACAGCAGCATTATTCCCAGTAGCCATAAGGTGGAAGCAACCCACGTGTCCATCAATGGATGAATGGGCAAACAGAATGTGGTCCATCCATACAGTGGAATATTATTCAGCCTTAAAAAGGAAGGACATTCTGACACATGCTACAACATGGATGAACCTTGAGGACATTATGTTGAGTGAAAGAAGCCAGACACAAAAGGACACATATTGTATAACTCCATTTACATAAAATGTCCAGAATAGACAAATCCGTAGGGTCAGAAAGTAGAATGGTGGGTACCAGGGGCTGGGGGAGGGGGATGGGGAGTTAGCTTTTAATGGAGACAGAGTTTCAGTTTGACAAAATGGAAAGCCTTATGGAGACGGACGATGGGGATGGTTGCACAACAACATGAATACACTTAGTGCCTCTAAACACTTAAAAATGGCTGAAATGGTAATTTTTATATTTTGCATATTTTACTACAATAAAAAATATTTTCAATAGTTTCGAACTCACGTCCTAGGTATTCCTTTGCCCCAGTAAAACTGGAAGTTGGCATTATTTCTTCAACCTCAATTTAAAAAGGAAGAAAAATGGAAATAAAAGACAGATGAAGAAGGCTAATAAAAGGAGAGAAGGTCAAGGTATTTGCTGAGTAGATATTTGCTGGCAATTGCTGGATCTCCCATATCACTTTCGGGGATGTATTGATGGGGCAACCTGCCTGTGATTGATTGTGTTCGGCAGATAGCTCTGAATGATTTTCACTGATCAAATCCTTTGTGAAGAACATTTACGTGTGTGTCGGAAAGTCCTCCTAGGCTCTCCTCTGTCGGGTCATTATTGCTGAAAGTACTATTTGCCTCTTAACAAATGGTCTTACTCTGCATATATGGGCACCCTGGGGTATTTCGGAGCAGCAGGACAGAGCTGAGCTAAGATTTAATGAGCTGTTTATATGGTGTGTTCATTTCCAGCGGCTGCTGTAACGAATTCACACACGCTTAGTGCTTAAATAATGCACGTTTATTATCTCACGGTTCTGGGGGTCAGAAATCTCCCGGGGCTAAGACTAAGGTGTGGGCAGGGCTGGTTCCTTCTGGATACTCCAGGGGAGAATCTGTTCATCGCCTTTTCCAGCTTCTAGAGACCACCCACGTTCCTTGGCTCGTGGTCCCTTCCTCCATCTTCCGGCCAGCTCTGGCCGGTCCAGTCTTCTCGTATCACATCCTACTGACCCTCCTTCAGCCTCCCTCGTCCACTTATAAGGATCTGTTTTATTACATTGAGGCCACTTGGATAATCCAGGATCATCTCCTTCTTAAAGTCAGCTCATTACCAACCTTAATTCCCTTGCAAACTTAATTCCCTTTTGCCATGTAAAGTAACACACCCACACATTCCGGGGATTAGGAATTAGGACGTGGACATCTTTGGGGACCGTTATTCTGCCAACCGCACGCGGCCAATAAAGAACACAGAAGGGACCTAGACCCACCTCTATTGGCATAATCAATGTCATGATTAATTAATTTCCCACCAAAGTTTTCTATAAATTGTCATGATTTCCCCTCCACCCCCCTGTAAGCACGTCAAAGAATTTAACAAGCCTTTCACAGACGGCTGGTTTTCTTAAGAAAACCTAGAGCTGTTACCGCAGCATCAAAGATGTTAAAACACAATTTCTCTTCTAAAACGAGGATTCAGACAGAAAGCCACTCCACTAAAAATAAATGACTTGTCGGGGGAAATAAAACCCAGAAGACGGCTTTTCTCCAGGATATTTTCTCACATAATCCACAGCCCAGACGCTCGCTTCGGGCTGTCGCGGTCCAAGAGCAGAGCTCTGGGGCTTGGTTTTTTTGAAGGGGTAACATCGCCTGGAGTTTTCTGACACACGAGGGGCTACGATGTTTCCCGGGAAAATGAGATCAGCCTTGCTTCTGCCTTAACTAGTGCTTCTCGCCGTTGACATTTCCATTCGTCTTTTGTTTGTTTTAAATATCAAAATTTTATTTTTTCCAGCTTTATTGAGATATAAGTGACATACAACATTGGGTCAGTTTATGTACTTGCATGATGTTATATGTCAATCATATGTTGTTACATATGTGAACATATTCTATGTTAAATGCCATGCATGTCAATTATATATCATGGCATGTAACATATGTTATAACATATATATTATAGGTCATGTTATACATTAATTATAAGGACAATTACATGTTACATGTTAATTATAATGTCATGTTATATGCCAATCATAATGACAATGCTATGTTATGACATATAATGTTATATATCAATTATCTCTATATCACATGTATGTGACATATGTATGTCACATTACACGTTATGACTTGATACACATATATATTATGAAATGTTTATTGCAGTAGTTGAGTTAACACCTCCATCACCTCCCATAGTTACCATTTCTTTTTGTGGTGAGAACATTTAAGATCTACTTTCTTAGCAACAACTTTCAAGTATATAATACAGTATTGTTCACTAAAGTTATTTTAATTGTTTGCATTACTTCAATGCTGTTTTCCTGATGTGAATCTTTGCCCATATTTGAACATGGTGAGGCGAAATAACATTCATTTTCTGGAAGGAAGGAAAGAAGGAAGAAAGGAGGGAAGAAGGAAAGAAGGAAGGAAGAAGGAAAGAAGGAAGGAGGGAAGGGAGGTGGGAGGGAGGGAAAGAGAAGGAAGGAAGAATTCAAGGAAAGAGGACACCATGCCATAGATATTTCCAAGTATCAGTTGTTCATAGTAGAGTACCTAGTAAGGTGAAGCATTAACATTTTTTTTTTTAGCAAAGATGCTGCCTCAAAATGTTCCAGTCTTACAACTGTTGGCCAAGATGCTCAATCTCATTCATCATTGAAGAAACATTGATGAAAACAACAAAATACTATGTTTCACTTGTCAGATTGCCTCAGCTCTAACAGTTTGGCGCTGCACCATATGCATGCAGACATGGGGAAATGGGCAATTTTATTTGCTCTTTGGGAGAGCATTCCTTGGCGCCGTGGGTACCGCAAACGCAATTTGCAACAGCTAACAAAAGAACTCATGCACATTTGAAGACATGCTAAGCCTCAGAGAAATTCAAATTGAAGCTGAAATGAAATGCCCATCCTGTCCCCTATTGGTGTGATGTAACATGAGCTAATATTATACCAATTAACAATAACACTGGTACAATATAAGATTAGCAAAAGTTAAGTCATTACACCATCTGTTGGTTGGAATGTGGAGAAATGCAAGTCCGTGTGCTTCTGGCAGGAGTTTAAACTTAGACAAGAACCTGAGAATAAATGTGCAAAGCTAATGTTCACACATTCTGTAAACAAACAAGTGGGCCTCCAGCTCTGCACCCCAGAAACACGCTTGCACACTAGCTCCAGGAGGCACCACCATCCACATCCGCATCACTTGTGCTGGAAAAACCTGAAATCTATCCAAAACGTTGGACCAATGTTTTCAAGCATAAAGACAGTGCATTAAATATGAAACGCATACAACATGGACAATTTCTGCAAAGACATACCAAAATCTGTGAACACGTCTTATCTTTCAGGGGTGAGGTTGTGGGGTCAGAGATGTGTCTTGGGATGAAGTTTTAAATTTCGTATTATTGGGCTCTATCTGATTTATTATTTTTTCGCTCCAACCACATATTATTACTTTAGAAATAGTTTTAAAAGAAGAGTAAACACCAATTTAATTTAGAAGCCACTTAATTACTGCTGACCAAAATGTGACTTAAATGTTAACAAAGCAAACATGACAGAAGGCCAATTAAGATGCAACACATTTTATTTTCCTAAACTAAACAAATGACCTTTAAAATCTTAGTAGAATCAACTATTGCATAAATTTAAATTTCCTCTCTTAACACACAAATGCACACATACACATGAACACTTTCCCTCAATGCAAATAACATCACTAGTGTCCCAAATGCAGAATAGTCCCTGAAAAATGAATAAATATATGAACACACACTAAACATCTCATATACCCCATAGTTCCTGGTTTCTGGTATCGTATATTGCCACCAGAAAGCAGTTCATTTATTCTAATCCATCCCGTCCTCAGCTGGTCCCACTCTCTCCAAGGAGGGGACCCCCCACCTTGTCGTTGATTCTGCAGGAGAACATCCATGATAGAACACAGCATTCATCTAGTGTCACAGACTGTCAGGTTTTGTCCAAATCCATTGGGCAGTAGGATGTATTTCTGCATTTCTGCTACAGCTAAGGAAAGCTCTGTTCTTGCCCAGGGAGAATGTGGCTGATTTAATTTCCTGACTGTCCCAGCAGCATTCTACGCTGGGCATCTCTAAAACAGAGCAGCAGCAGGGACCAGTAGCTCACAGTTCACCCAAATCTGTTCTCCGTTCTTCCCTTCCTCGCCTTCAGGAAGGCTTGACTGAGTTCTAGCCTCTGAAACATAAGGGGAAATGATGAACACTACTTCTAGACCTTGGAAGTGTCCACACATGCTCCTCTGTGCCCTTTCCCCATTTGGGCTGGCCGGAATAGAGCAGATCTCCAGGGAAATCTTCAAATTACACATCAGCCTGGATCCCCGGATGACCGTGTGGAACAGCATCCTCCTGCTGACCTGTTCGCCAGACCACTGCTATTATGTGAGCAAGAAATGACTTTCCATTGGGTATGAGCCTTTGTGACATAGGAGCTCTTTGCTGGAGCATTCCCTATGGCATGGGCAACACACAAAGACCATTGACCCATAGATTTCCTATCTGTTCTTCCACTACTCATGGGTTAAGCCGTAAGACCACGCATTGTAGTACCACCTGGGAATGGCTAAACATGTATCCACTGCCAACCACGAAGTCTTAGATTTATGAGTTGTCTGGCTTCTGGACCCCTGCAAGGGGCTGGGAAAGGGGGATTTGGAGAGCCCCGTAGGTGGACATCAAAGTGGGTGATTCTGAACATCAGCAATGGCTTCCACCTACTAAGGTGCCCTGTATAACGCCAGACACTTAAATGCATCGCTTTCCTTCCTCACGATAATCTCTCAAAAGTAGCCCCTATCCCAGCACGATGGATGAACTGGTCAGCTCTTGATCACCTATTTAGCAAGACGTGGAGTTGGATTCAACTCTACAGTGGTTGCTCTTTCTTTGGCAACTACTATGATGGGAGAGGATGAGGCTATTTCTCTGTCCACATGGGCAGGGGGACGATGGGGAAGAGAGTGTTGGAACTACATGTGGACAGACTCTAGAGGCAAATGTCACATAATTTGTCATCGGTTTTGAGTTTGTGCAGGGGTCTGTCTCCTCGAGTCTTGTAGATGTTACTCAGGGCTGAAGGGGTCATTGATCCCTGGTTTAAAATTAAAAATAGAACTTAAAAATTTAAATAAAACTACCATATGATCCAGCAATACTTCTTGTGGTTATAGATCCAAAGGAAATGAAATCAGTACTTTGAAGAGATATCTGCGCTCTCATATTCACTGCAGGATTATTCAATATATCTGTATAGGTATGGAAACAACCTAAGTATGTTGATGGATAAATGGATAAAGAAAATGTGTGTATATATGTATATTATACACACACACACACACACACACACACGTGTACATTTTATTAAATAAAATGAAATGCTCCTGGAGGAATTATGGGATTTAGGCAGACAATGCTACACACCTCTTAGTCATTGATCCAATGTGGAGCTAAGAATAGGATAGCAAGGCTTTCTGAACATGGTTACTTAGGTTTGAAATGTGTATGCCCTCCGGCTTCTGAAGCCACATCTTCCTCTTATGATGAGGCTGCCTTCTGCGATGGAAACACCAACCCAGACGAGCCGTTGCTCACGGTGTGCATTTCTCTACAGTTCTTGGCTGTTCCTGTGGATATGCCGCACAACTGCTGTGTTTATTTTTATCTCCTGCACTTGCCATCTGGTCTCCAGAGAGGAAATGAAGGTGTCTGAATAAGAAGGGCAAGTCACTGGAGAGTCCCTCATGGACCAGTTTTCGAAAACTTGTTAAAAATACAGCCCTCGGAACCACACGTTCTTTCTCCATCTCCAAATATTTATTCTAACTTGGTGACTCTTCCTGTCTTCAGCGCTTTCCGATGGAGAGCCAAACATTGAAACTGAATGGGCCAAAATATATGGACCAGAAGGTCTTGAGTCCAAATTAATTAACTCTTCCCAGGGCACCGGTTTCTGTGGCTGAGCAGAATTGACTTTGACACGATGCATTCCGGGTCTAGTCATATCCCATTATTTTGTTTGGAAAATGCATCAATGCCAATGTTGAAAGTAAATAGAGCTGCATTTCCCTAGTTTTTCCCTGTTTGAAATAATTTTAGATAACTTGAATGACTTTATTTCATCAACAACGTTATTAGCACTAGCACGAGATGAAGGGTTTTAGAAAATCAAATGAATAAAATAGAAATGGCATGTGGTTTCTATTATTTTATGCCCACGTACCCAAGGGTAACTAGTCCCTTCCCATCTCTAAGAATCTTTTTCTTCATTTGTAACATGACAGGTGTGGAAGGAATTCACTAGATGCTCTTTTATATAACATGAATTCTACCCTGTCAGTTTTTAAGTGTGCAGTACGCTATTGTTAACTCTATGCTCATTGCTGTACATCAGATCTCCAGAACTTTGCCATCTTCTCAAACTGAACCTCTGTCGCCATTAAACAACATCTCCCCATCCCCGTCCCCCAGCCCCGGGTACCACCATCTACTTTCTGTCTCTGTGAATTTGACTCCTCTGGGGACCCCCTAGAAGTGGAATTGCACAGGATTTGTCCTTTTGTGTCTGGGTTATTTCAGTGAGCTTTATATAATGTTCTCATATTGTAGCGGGGGTCAGAATTTCCTTCCTTTTTAAGACTGAATGATATTCCATTGTGTGTATATACTACATTTTGTTTATTCATTCATTCGTTGACGGACACTTGCCTTTGTTCTGTCTTTTGGCTATTGTGAATAACGCCTCAATGAACATGGGAGTGCAAATATCTATTTGAGACACTCCTTTCAATTCTTTTGGATAAATACCCAGAAGTGGGATTGCTGGATCATATGGTAATTCTATTTTTAATTTTTTGAGGAACTTCCATACTGTTTTCCACAATGGCTGCACTGTTTTACATTCCCACCAGCTGTGCACAGGGGTCCCAATTTGTCCACATCTTCACCAACACTCGTTTCCTGGGTTGTTTGTTTAGTTTTATTTTTTAATAACGGCCGTCCTGACAGGTGTGATGTGACATCTCATTGAGGTTTCCATTTGCATTCTCTGATGTTTAGTGATGTTGAGCATCTTTTCGTGTAACTATTGGCTATTTGCATGTCTTCTTTGGAGAAATGTCTATTCAGATTTTTTGCCCATTTTTTAATCAGGTTATTAGTTTCATTGTTGTCATTGCTATTCAGTTGTAGAAGTACATGCTTTTCCAAGTCACTCTCTTCCATATTAAAATTCTGCAAAATGATATTTATACAGCATGCTTTTTAATTGGGGTGGTCCATTTTTATAACAAGACAAGCACGTTAACCAGAGCCTTTTGTAAATTGACTAAGAGTAAGCCGTGCTATCTGTTTCCACAATCAACATGACACGATTCTGACTAGAGAGAAAATGTAGCAGGAGACCCCATCCCGACCCTTTTCCCAGGGGCTACAGCCCTGAGCCGTTGAGGAAGAAATGGACAGAAGGGAGCATGGGCAGGGCTGCTGCCTGAGACCAGAGAGACAAGGACCTTGGTACAGAAGACCCATCTGCTGGAGGACAAGACAGGAGCAGATGTGTCCTGGAGGAGCTGGTGTCTCTGCCATCCCAGGAGTCAGAACACCTGGTTATCACTCTGGCCTCCCCCACCTGCTGGCCTTCCAACCTCAACGAGGTCATATCCATCCCTGGGAGAGGGCTTTTTAGGCTGTGATGGGGGGAGGTTGGGAAGACCAGCCTTGAGGTCTCTGAGCATGTAGGGTACTGATAATCTATAAATGGGAGGTTTGCTCTGAGGTTCCTGGCTCTGCTATAGAAGGAGCACGGGAGTGGGGGATGTACCGAGGACTGGGTGTTTTGAAGCACACTTCAGACATGAAGAGGTGATGGGAAGAGTAGACACCTCTTTGGCATTAATCCTTATGCCACCTTCTCTCTCTAGACGACTAGGTCCATTTGGCACTAAATAATGCCCAACACCCCCTGCACCCCTACTTTCCACGCCTCCCCCAAGGTGTCCATCCGTCTGCAGTCATCTCTCTTCCCAGGCTCTGCACAGACTCTGCTCACTCCTGGATCCTGAGGACCCGCACAGTGCCTGACACATGGTGGGTGCCTGCTACATGTTTATAGACTGAATGCATGAGCTCTCCCCAGGCAGAGAAGGCATCCGCCCACCCCAGCTTCTGAGCTGGGCCCCAGGATGAGGTGATAGGTAGATGTGTTTGTGTTCCAGCTTCTCCAGGGTCTGCATCCACTCCTATTGTCCGACTCACAGTTCTCCAATGTCCTCCTTCAGAAGCCTGCCTTCGTTAGCCAACGGCAGTATGCACAGCCCTGCTGGGTGTGGAAGAGGTGAGGAATCATGATAAATGCCAGTGCTCTGGGCTAAACTTAGTCCCACAAAAAAGATATGTCTACATATTAACCCCCGGGACTGGGAGTATGACCTTATTTGGAAACAAAGTCTTCAGAGATGGAATCAAGCTATCATGAGGTCATACTGGATTTGGGTGGAGTCCCATTCAATGACTGATGTACCAAGCAAAGGAAATTTGGACACAGGAGACACAGGGAGAACACCATGAGAAGAGGAGACAGAGATTGGAGTGATGCATCTACAAGCCAGGGAACACCAAATATTTGGGGCAGCCCCCAGAAGCTGGAAGAGGCAGGAAGGACCCTCCCCTGGAGCCTCTGGAGGGAACGTGCTCCTGGGCCACCTTCATCTCAGACTTCTGGTCTCCAGAATGAGAGAGAATGAGTTTCTGTTGTTTCAGCCACCAAATTTGTGGCCATTTGTCACGGTGGCCACACAGAATGTGGCCCCTTGCGTCTCCATGGGTGGCAGGAGCTGATAGGTGACACGGCAAGACGGTGACCACAGAGCTCCCCTGGGTCCCTCAGTGGGGAAGTGACGGTCACCTTGCTGTGAAACACCCAAAGCGCTTTCTCGACCTGGTTGCATCCACTCACCCCAGCGTTGCATACGGATCTCCTGGAAAAGTGGCCTCACTATTAATGACAGAGATGTGGTGAGCATCTCCCCTCCTCTGCCCCGGAGCAGAGAGATGGCTCTTCTCAATGATTTCCTCCTGAGCTTTACAGGAAGAAATAAATTTTCTGTGGGGTAACATCAGGTTGGTGGTGCAGTTTCCACTCCTGTCCAAGCTCTGGACGCTGCTAGATGTGGGTCCATGGGGACTCAAGCTTGATCCTCGGGCTGTTCTAGCTCCTGATGGTGAGACGGGTGCAGCCACGATGTTCTTCTGTTGGATGTTTCCAGTTGCAGGGCACGGAACCAGCTTTGGTGGGACGTGCTTGTCACGTCTGCGCTGACAGAGGGACCTGCCCCAGCTCTTCCCCTGCAGCCCAGAGCCCTTAGCACCATCTGATGATTTGCAACATTGCTCATTGCGTGTCTTCCTTCACGAGCACTAAAGTCATCTCAGAGGACCAGACTTTGGTTTGCCGTGTCCACTGTGATGTTTCGAGATTAGTGCCGGGTGGAAAGCAGATGCTGAACTGCAAGTGTGGTGGAAAGACAGCAACAGGACGCTAGCTCAATCCCACAGTTGTCGTAAGGAACTGTGGTCTTACTCTTACAGAGAAAAACGCAGACAGACGTGGTGTGGTGGGAGACACCCACGGGATCCATGTCCACGGCAATTGAATAAGTAAGATCGTCAGCTCACTCTTCTCTTTTAACTTTTGTTTCTATTTTAGCCCAAGTTGAGATTCATCCTCTGAGCATTCTGCGACTTCATTAAGTGAGTTCAGAACGTGCTGGCAGCCTGGGCATCAGGCCCCCCTGACCCTCTGTCTCGTCAAAAGATGAGAGCTTGAGTCGCTCACCCACCATGGAAGGAATAAAGTTGAAGTAGTGTATCAAAAATTAAGAGTAAACACTGAAGGGGAGAAATACAATGTAGAGATTCCAAACCCAGAAAAGAGAAAGAAGGAACCAAGAATTTCATTCATCTAACAGAACTAAAAGAAGAAATTAAAACAAAGATCCTAATAAATACAAAAACAATAAAATGCAAACAAATTTAGTGTCTCATACCAAATAGGAATTCATTTAAACCACATAATTAAAGAAACTGCTCAAATTAAATTTGAAGATGCTGACTATATATATATATTTAAAATCTATGTTCTGTGTACATAATATGTATTTAAAACCAAATGACACAAAATGGTTAAAAACAAAAGGATCAACATATAGAAATGTCAAGCAAGGACTAATCACAATCCCCCTGGAGAGGCAACACTGATGCAGGGCACGATTTGGGGTGAAAAACAACTCTATATCGCTCAAAGTGAAACGTCACGAGGCTGATTGAAGAAGTGCTTGCTGGAATGCGTGCACCTTCATGAAACTGAGATTAGTAAAGAATGACAGTTGGCAGAACTGAACGTGGCAACATCCATCCACCCGTTTAGATGGCAAATGCATTAGGGGTAAAAAATTCAAGTTGCAAAACACTCATTCAGTGTGATGCAAACAGCACAAAAACTAAATATTGTTATGAGTACCTACAAATGATTTTATATCTATATACATATATCTCACGTGTGCACAAAAATATGTAAAATATATCTATATACAGTTGGATATATGTATTTAAAATTGTTTATATATACCCACAATATATATATATATCTCACATGTACACAATATATATAAAATGTATATATATACTGTTTGGATGTGTATTTGAAAT
>CM053558.1:97602258-97630196 GCA_028646465.1 Rhinoceros unicornis | reverse complement strand
CAGCCATCATGATAGATCTGTTCCAGGAAGGAGCCACCATGTCAAATTCTTTAGGCAGTTAGTAGGGGAGGTCAAATGTCCTCAGAGAAAACAATCAAGGTAAAGAGAGAGATTTCAGGGTGGCCAAATCTCGATCTCCCACATGTGTTTTAAGAAAACTGAAGAAAAGGTCCATCTACCACACGTGAAGTCATAGAGTTTTCATGGCACAAACAGAACTTAAGGGAGGAAAAAAGTTTTTTTTAAAAAAACCAAATCTTTAATGCAGCTCTCGTTTTGACTTCCAGGAGAGAAGATTTACATAGGGACCTTGTTGAAAATCTTCAGAGAGTGGACTTCCCTTGTGAAGTGACCACCTAAGAGCACACAGCAAATTCTTGTTGAAGAAAGCAGAGTTTTGGCCAATCCAGGTGGGATATGGCTATTCTAAGAAACTTAAAACCACCCAAGTGTGGCAAATGGGCATGGTGTCAACCCAACCCTTCATCCTCCTCTTGATTTGTTTTTTAGGTAAATGTATGTTCCTTTTCATGGAAACGTGGTGGTGTGCTTGGCACACAGATGAATTTCAATGTCAGGTTCAAACTCACAGCAAGGGACACTTTCCTTCCAACTCAAAATGCCCATCCTCTGGGTCTGCGTTGGGTTGCTTTTGGGTTTTAGGGTTTCTCAAACTTCGTCCAGGAACCCTCTGCCTCAGAATTACTAAGTCCTTGTAAAACAGCAGATTCTTGTGACATATCCCAGGGTAACTGAATCAAAATGCCTGTGGAGGAAGCTGGAAAATTCTATCTTCTATAGTCCTTTAAGTGGTTGATGGGGTTCAGGACACTTTACCCCAAAACATGGAACCTTGGCATTTTGGATATTTTAAGCTGGAGGAGTTGGAGAAAATGGCAGAAGCAAGAAGATCTCTCTGACCTTCACCACCCTTCTCTCCTGAACGAAGTCACCAGACCCTCACGTGAGAGGCGCCCTCCCAGTACCCGGAGGAGAGGAACATCCTTACCTCCGAGACAGGGGGATACAAGAAGAATTCTCACAAACAGACTTTGCTAAATTTCCCCCCGTTGCCTGCACTAACCTCATCCTCTTAACCCTGTCATGTTCTTCCATGACCGCCCACTCTCCATCAAACCCGCCAGGACAGACTCAGGTCTAACTGTGTCCTTGGGTCTGCATTTCCTCATGAAGACCCCTGTGTCATGTAAACTTATACTAAATAAATGTGCATGCTTTTCTCCTGTTCATCTGTCTCTGTCAGTTTAATTTTCAGACCCAGTCAGAGACCCTCAGAGGGCCCAGGAAAACTGTTTCCTCCCATTTGCAATTCTTAGCTGAATAAAGTTTGAGGACCTCCGACTGAATGGAAGGCAGATGGGACCAGAAAAATAAAATGAATAAAAGTGTTACAAGGAGCAGGCACATAAAAGCACCCACGTGCAAACACGCAGCAACGTCGGATCAACACAAATGACATGAGAGAGATGTTGTTTGCACGCCTTTTGAAAGCGGTGTTCTCTATATGTAAAAATATTGAATTGCAACATAGTTCCCAGAGGGAAAAGTGGATGAAGGAGTTTGGGACATGCGACCCTCCAAAATGTGTTGCTTTGGCGTGTTGATTATTTTGAGCTGGAGACACTTGAAAACCTGCAGATACAGAGAAGTCTGCTCTGAATTATCTGCCTAACGTTCTCTCAAAAGGAACCCAGTTCTCAGCATTGCCCTCCCGGGAATGTCATCGACCTGGAAGATTGAATCTTGTCAGAGATGAGGAGGCAAGAGGTCGACCCCACACCAGACAGACCTTGTCACAAGCTGTCACACCTCCCATCTGTTCTTCTAAGGGTCCAGCCATCTTTCCTAAAATCATTGACTCGCTCCTGTGGGGCCCACATCCCCCTCCCGCTCCCCTATTAAGACCATAGATAAGCTCTCAAAACTCACCACTTTTTGGGTGTTCACATTTTTTTCTGTGACACCCCCATGCACATAATATTAAGCATTAATAAATTTGTATCTCTTTTCTCTTGTTATTCTGCCTGTTGTCACTTTATTTCACAGACCCAGCTTTTGAACCCAGGAGGGCGGGGGGAAAGTCTTTTGTCCTCCTCACCAACAAAAAAATGTTATCAGCATCCAGAAAGGGAGATAACATATTGACCAGAATGCAGAAGCCCTTACCAAGGAAACCGCCACTCTGTGTGTTTATGCCATGGTTAGCTTCGTACATATATGTACATATTTGTATACTTAAATATTTGCATATATACATATATATGGCATGTGTGTGTGGTTTTGTTGGGCCATATGGAATGCATTATTCAGAAAACCTGTATTCTTTTCTGATGCTAACTTAAACTGATTATACTGTTGAGCTAAAAATAACTATTCTACTAAAATGATTAACATGAGTTATTGAATCCAGAGACTGTGAGTTTAAATTTTCCTTCAGACAAATATTTATTTTATTTTATGCTTGAAAGTCAGCTCTCCTGTACAGAGATGGCACAGA
This sequence comes from Rhinoceros unicornis, assembly GCA_028646465.1. Classification (NCBI taxonomy): domain Eukaryota; kingdom Metazoa; phylum Chordata; class Mammalia; order Perissodactyla; family Rhinocerotidae; genus Rhinoceros; species Rhinoceros unicornis. Next base: position 97,627,678 of record CM053558.1, on the reverse strand, counting down.
AATGAATGAGTGTGTTCCAAGAAAACTTTATAGACACGGAATTTTGGGTTTCACATAATTTTCACACATTCACGAAATAGTTTTTCTTTTTCATTTTTTTCCCCCAACCATTTACAAATATAAATACTGTTAGCTCAAGGGTCATGCAAATACAGGCAACAGAAGGCACTTGGGGGTGGTTGATTGACCTCTGATTTATGGAGTGTTGGGTTTGTGAATTTGAGGTGGATTTCCAAAGATGGGATAAGTAACACCAAAAAACATACTACAAAACCAATATTTTTCTGGCAGTGTTCTCACCTAAATCCTAGCTGGCGTTAGTATTTATGTTACAACATCTTGTTTCTTTACTAATATATTACAATGTTGCTCAACTAAAAACTGTGAAGTGTATCTTCTTACAAGCTTCTCTCTCTGGTCTCATCTCTAACTCCAAGCTAAGAAGAGACCGCCTGGTTCAGATCAAACCCTTATGATGAATAATAAACACTGGCTTTTTTGGTCCCCCTCATTCTGCAGAGACCACACAGGGATGCTCTCATTTAAATAAAAGATGTTGATTATTCTAAGTTAATGCCCCTCCCCTCCAAGAGAGAACAAGGAAGTTAGGAAACAGACTTTTAAAATCCCACTTTTTCTTTTTTCAAGTGTGGAATTTTCTCCATACGAACTTGTAGGACCATGAGAGAGACGCAATGCTGTATCTGTTATTGCATGACTGTCTTTGGGTGGGAACAAGGATTTAATATGAAATTGAGAGGGTGGGGATGAAAACGAAGAAAACCAGCTATAACGATGGCTGACCCAGACATCCTTTTGAGGGAAGGACATTTCTCTTTTCCTTACTCAATGAGGAAAGGCATAATCGAATGTTGTCAAAGAATTTAATGAAGTAAGGGATTTTTGGAAGCTACTGATCAACTTTTATCTTTCAGTAAGCACTTGCCTTGATGTATACCCCGTAATGACTGGAATACAGAAGGTGTTGGCTAGAAGTTTCTTACCCACTTATCCACTCAAGAAGAATACAATACTATCTCTTTTCTTATCTTCCCATGCTCCTCCTAAATTCTTAGACTTTTCTCTGGGATTCTTACCTTGTGAGCAACAATAGAAACAAATGCAACCCAAGATATATCTCAGCTTTCAATCTAATTATCTAAAAGCAATCTTTCTCATTAGCTTGAGAAAAAGGAATATGAAGGGCGAATGGTTCAAACCGATAACATCATAAGAAAACAGATGAAGAAGTAAGGTAGGGGAGAGATGGTTCAAATGGCAAGGAGCATGCCAAGTGACCCACCCCAGCAGCATTCAGAGAAAGGGCATTGGAGTCACGGTGAGATAGATTGTAATGATCAGATTGTGAAAGAACATTCAAAAAAGTGAAACGTGATAAGAGCCAGTGGCAGCAAGGAAGTGGGTAGGGTACCATGTTTAGATGTCTCTGTTGGAATTGGGACTTGAGAAAGTTCTGCTGGCAACCAGATTTGGAAGTACCAGGGGCGGGAATGAGAATGTGCCACCCAAAAGGTGCCCCTTTGGCACAAGTGAGCTGAAAGCAGTTGGAAATCAACAGATGCATGACAAGTTCTCTGCCTTGCTCTTATCCACCTAAAAGCAGGACATAAATTTCCCTTTGTGAAGGTGTCCTGCTGTATTGTGCCAGAAAGAGAGCAACTCTTATCACTGCAGATGGAGAGTTGGCACCAAGAGGAGTCTACCCAAGAAACCTTACTAAAATCACCTTGATCTTGCATTAGTTTCCCCCATATATTTCCTAGTCACTTTCTCACAATTGATCTCCCCTCAAAGCCCAAACCCTCTTTTTTTAAAACAGTAATTACGCCCTTGACTCTAGACTTCCTGGAGTTTTTAATTATTTCCTGGGAACTTCTGTGCATGTAAAATATTAATAAAATTGTATCCTTTTTTCTCCTGTTAATCTGGCCTTTGTTAGTTGAATTCACAGCCCCCAGTTGAAAAACCTAAGAGGGTAGAGGAAATTATTGCTCTCAATGTTTAAGTGCTGGGGATTTTGGAAGTGACACATCTACTTCGAAAATGCTTGTCTGTACTTATTATACCTCTTTTTTCCCACACCCCTTTCTTCAGCTCGTCACGTCAACTGTACCTGGGAAACCCAACTCTCATTTACCCCCTGAGTCCATCTTACCACCAGATCTCAACCTGACCATGGCACTGTCGATGAAAATAGTAGATGAGAGAGGTAAGGTGACCTTTACTTGAGCAGGATGAGGATTATAATCCAGGAAGGCAGTTTCCAGGAAGGAAGAAAGCAGTTCAGGAGAAGTGTGGTTTTCAGTACAATCTTATACCTTTTTAGAACAAAGAACGTACGTTCAACACACTCAGGATACATTTCCATCAAAGTTTCAAAGAGGTGTTCAGTTACAAACTAGCAGGTCAACATGACCCTGATGTAGTGAAGGGGGCTAATGTGGGTGTTACCAATAGGGCAGAGAAGGGGAAGTATGCTTTCTTATCTTAAGAGAGTGCATTCTTTTACTTTGAGATAACGTTTAATGCGTTCGCTACTTTAATGGTTAAAGGAGATGTACACTGTATGTTTGACAGGCCATAAGTCAGGTTTCTTTAGTTCAAGCTGAATCAGTTTTGAACCAGAATAGCTACCCCATATACATCAACATGTGAAAATCTCTCCTCAGCACCCTTTCCCTCATATCTTCTGGCTCTTGAACACTGCCACCTCTTAGATGAGAGCAGTAGCAAATGCAGGATTTATGACGTTAACCAGCATGCGTGAATCCTTCTGACATGTTTGCCTAGCTCATACAAAAAATGGCCAAACTCTCTGCCTTGCCTCCAAAGTTTGAGTGGCTCTCAAACTTGAGCTGTGTCAAGATTCCCCAGAGAGCTGGTAAGATACAGATTGCTGATCTCCCACCCCCAGAGCTTCTGAGGCAATAGGTTTGGGGTGGGGTCTGCAATTCTGCAATTCTAGCACTTTCTCAGTGGGTGCTGATGCCGATCTGCAAGCTTCTACGCCTGAACAGTTAGCATCCCCGCTCCCCAAATAAGTCTGTTGTTACGACTAAATGCAATGTGGCCCCTAATCAATTCCCATCATGTCATCCAGTTTCATTTTCATCCTAAAACACACATCTGCCAGGTCTTTGTAAATTTGATTATTAGTATTTTTTTGCTTTCTTTTTTACAGTAAATTTATACTTTGGAATAATTTTAGATTTGCAGCAAAGTTGCAAAGCTAGTTCACAGAGCTCTCACAGACTCCTCCCAATTTACCCTAATGTTAACAGATTACAAGATCGTGGTACATTTGTCAAAGCTACGAAGCCGACCTTGGTACCTTACTGTTAACCCAACTGCTAACTTCATTTAGATTCCATCAGTTTTTCCACTAATGTCCTCTTTCTGTTCCAGAATCCAATTCAAGGTCCTTTAGGGGAAGAAGAAATTTTTTTTTCTTCTGTCCTTGTAGGTTCTCCACCTGTGGGCCTGTCATATTAGACTGACAAAAGACAGATTATCAAGAGAAAAACAAACAGAATTTACCAACAAGTGCCTTGTGTACACGCATGGGAAACTCAAGGATGAGCAGCTCACAGGGAAGGTTAGAACTTGGGCTTGTATAGCATTTTAACAATTGTCAATGCAAATAATCCACAATCAATCTATAAATCAAATTAGGGTGAGATTATTATGAGACAGGTCTGAGGATTATAGCCTTGGGGGACTTCCTTCCCCAAGGAAGGAAGGGCACTGAAGAAGTGGGGTGTACAGAGGGGTTATATACCATCTTGGAACAAAGAGCATCCATCACATATGATAGAAATATGTCTTTTACTACTGTCACGAGATGCTTAGCTGGCACAGCAGGTCAGTGGGCAGGAGGGGAACATGGCAGGTTGGTAATTAACCCTTAGTTTCCAGGAAGAAGTGTTTACCCTTAAGGAAATGCCGATATGGGGGGACGCTACATCCCTATCTTTAAGGGCATCATCCTTGTCTTTGGGACATTGTAAATGTTTAAAGCAGATGCACAATGCATGCTCAACAAGCCACATCAGGTCCTTTTGGAAAAACAAGGTCGGGCCAAATTAGTTTTACACCAAATGGCTTCCTCATATACTCCAATACTTCCTATTCCTTGTCATTTGTTTATCACGAAGAACAATAGGTGTGTGGAGATGTGACAAGACAAATGAAAGGAGTTTCAGGCTTCCAAGGATGGCGAGCTGTGGGAAGGTAAACACATAGGAGGATCTAAGGAGCGGGTATGTTTGTGCAGGTCCATCTGAACGTTGACTCTGCATCATCTCCATGGCCATCAACCTTCCCCAGTGGAGGGACTGGTGGCAGTCCTCATTTTGCAGAAGTTTCTGCTTTTAGTCAGATAAGGGTTGGTCCAGGAACAGATTCTTTCCGCATCTGTTGCTTCTCATTTGCCTTCAGCCCCAAAACAATCCTTATGCCAAAGTGGCATACTTTGGAGTGGCAAGTTCTGGTTCCCTGTAGTCTCATATTGCATTTAGTGTTCTTTTGAAATTTTTCTATTTCCCTCTACTGGAATCTAAGCTGCATGAGAGAAAATGCCAGGTCTGTCTTCCACATCCTGTGAGCCCCAGGACAAAAATAGTGCTTGACATTTGGGTGTGCAATGTGTGTTGTTGAGCAATTAAATTAATTACCAGCACACACTCAATGCAAAAGGGAGTCTCTGTAGCAATGTGGGTGACACCAAAATTGGAAACAATCTAGATATTCAGTTGTGGGAGAATCTTAACACAGCCCGATTCATTCATACTGTAGAATAATGTGCTATTGTTAAAATACGGTGTGTGCCAGGGGCTGGGAGGATGGGAAACGGAGATCCTTTGTGTGATGGGTAGTTTCAGTTTTGCAAGATGAAAAAGTTCTAAAGATGGTTCTCACAACAGTGCGAATATAAGTATATCAGTATACTTGAGATGGGAAATTGTGTTACAAGTATTTTACCACAATTTAAAAAAAGTTATTTGGCAAGTTGGCTATTGAAGTAAAAAATCAAAACAAGACACAAAAACAAAACATACAGGAGAGTCCTATTTATATGCAGACATGGCTAGGAAGTGCATGGGTTATGCATATTTGTTTGCACGACTGTATATGAATACATGTGTATGCGCAGAGGTGGGATCATGTGTGTAGGTATTTATACATATGCATACATGCCTATATATGCACACACACACAGTCGATACTTTTTGACTGTTAATATCAGCTTCCCATTGTGGGGCAGTCTACTTACAGGGGCTAGGAAGGTAACAAGAAATTTCCTTCCTTTTCAGCATACACTTCTGTCTACTTTGAAGCTATTTGTAGGGAGAAGGTATTAATGTATTTCTTTAAAGTCAGAAGCAGTAAATATAAAGACAAGAAGAGGAGATATTGTATCAGGTAAAGGATTAGAAGATGGTGACAGTCAGAATTTCTCTGTCTCTGTGGAAATAAGCTTTTCTTTGCACAATGGGGCCCCCCACGTGGTATCCTGAGGTGTTGCTGTATGGAGGGTAAGGTGGCACTGTGGGGGCTCAGTGTGCTCACAGTCACGGCTACATCCTAGTGGGGGACACTGGGGACCCAGTTCTGAACCACAGCCCTGAATCGGAGTAGATTCCCAGAAAGCAAATTCACAAATGTGACAAGTTCTGGCCAACCGCAAAGATTGAGGGCACAGCCCCCAAGACCCTTCTCACTCCTCATGCCAATGTCAAGTTTGGGGGTTCCACAAAATGATCCTCAGGTTGGGTGATTCGCTAGAAGGACTCATAGAACTCACTGAAAGGTCTGAAGATCATGGTTGTGGTTTATAACACAGAAAGGTTAAAACTTAAAATCAGCCAAGAGAAGGTGTGCACAGGGCAGGGTCCAGGAGAGTGGGGGGGTGGAGCTTCTGTTGTCCTCTCCCCATGGACAGTGCTCACTCTCCAGGCATTGACGTGTGACAACACGCATGGCGTATTGCCAACCAAGCCTGGTGTCCAGAGTCTTCATGGCAGCTCCCTCATGAAGGCATAACTGATTGATTCATTCATTCGTCCCTGATTGCTCGCATGGTTGACCACAGTCTCTAGGTCAATTGATAGTGCGTGACCGAAAGCAATCACCTTATATCACATTGTTGGTGTTTCTGGCATTGCTAGCCCCACCCTAAATCTCATTGACAGACTGTCCAGTGGGACCCATGGCCTCCACGACAACGAATAAACCAGGGATTATCTCTCAGAAGCTGAGGACAAATGCCGGACCTTCTTTTTGGTCAAGGCTAAATTGTCTACGATCCAACACGCCACTGATTGAGACATCAGGGTATCTCTACATTTATCTAACTAGGGGAAATATCCAGAAAGATAATGGAAATCCTTCAAGTGTTTCCCCAGGCTTCATAGATTTGCAAAGGAGAACACATTAGAAGTTAAAAGATCAGGCTGGAGTTGATTAAAGAGGCGTCCTTCTGCACTCTGTGAATACTGGTCCAGGACAAGGGTGTCTTTGATTGGACTCAGAACTCTGTGGAGTGCAGAATAAATATGGACAGATTCATTCTTGTTGGCTCTCTTTTATCTAAATTTTCTCAGACCACCGCCCAGCCTTTGTGATGATACAGCCTTGCCTTAGACACGCTGAAATGAACAGCTTTATATCCCAGGTTCTCTCTGGAAGAGATGTTTGAATCTCCTGGGTAAAGGTACCACATTATCTTATCGGCCACGCATTTATAAATCAATTTTTAGGGCGTGTGACTTCTGCAGAGAGCTAACCTCATCCATTTCGAGTTAATCCTCATTGGCTCTGGTTTTTAACCTTCTCATACAAACTGCATGTGTACCGTATTTGAAAATTGTCCACTATTTTCAATAACAGTGAAATGCTTATGTAGGCGTTCATTTTCTTTGAGATTTTGTGATGGATTTACAGTGATTCTTTCAGTGCGACATTTTCCGATGGAGAGCAGAATAAACTGCTATTTGCTAAGCAACAGGGGAAACTCAAAGCAAGGAGCCATCGATTCCCACCTTTGTGGTGTGGGAAGACTTCTCAGAGGAGGAGAAAATACTGGGTGTTAACAATTAAGATGCTCTCATTCATGGATAATAAGGATGCTCGGCTCCACAGACTGAAAAAATGATGCTACAAAAGAGGAGTGTGAATGTGACCTCAGTAGGTTTCTAATGGAAAATACATTCCGAAAGGTGGTTTGGAAACTATTCATGCGATATTTCCAAGGCTCTTCTGAGTTTGGAGGTCTTTCCGCAGAGGGTAAATCTTAAAATGAAAGCTGCATCAGAAGTTCCACCATGGAAGCCAAAAAATGTGGGTGCTTGCAAATTTGCACCAACATGGTTCCCGTAATCATTTTCTAAATATAAGGCTTTGTTTTAAAACGTTTACTTTCAAACACAAGCAAATGCCACAATAAATTACTATGTAACAAAAATGCATTTCTATATTAATGCTATGTATCCTTGCAGTCAAGCACTGCAAATAATTTTCCAGGCTTTTCACTTATCATTTTCCTTTTAATGTGGAGTAATTTTAATGTAGCCAGGACTATCAACTATCCCCATTTGATTTCCTTCTTTAATTGTGGTTAGTAACATTTTTCCCACCTCTTATAGATTCCCTCCCTCCCTCCTTCCTTTCTCCTTCCCTCCCTTCCTTCCTTCCTTCTTCCTTCCCTCCTTCCTGCCTCCCTCCATTCCTTCCTCCCTCCCTCCCTTCCTCCCTCCCTCCCTCCCTTCCTACCTTCCTTCCTTCTTTTCTTCCTTTTTTCCTTCCTTCTTTTCTTCCTTTCTTCCTTCCTTCTTTCCTTCCTTCCTTCCTTCCCTCCTTCCTCCTTCTCTTCCTTTTTTGAATGGATTCTCTGTACACACTTAATTTTTAGTCCACTCCAAATTTCTTTTGGTGTTTGGAGTCAAGTAAACCTCTACCTTCAGTTTGTGATTCTTTTCCAAACACTCAACCAGTTTTCCCAACAGTATTACTCAACCATCTGTTCTCTCTCGCTGTTTGAGAAGGGACCTGTTGCATATATTACTTGAGAACCAGCCAAGACCTGTTGGGAGCGGCTCTGGATGTTCTCTGTGGCCCTGTGGCTCCTCACTCCATCATCCTTCCTCATGTCCCAGGCCCTGGGGGGCTGACTCCTGCTGACCCGTCAATAGAACTCAGGATGATTACAGCCAAAGGGAAGCAACAGAGGATGAGAAGGCAAATGAGAGAGAAGCCAGGAGGCTTGATCCCTTGTCTTGCCTCCCTGCTGGCGAATGCATGGTTCTGCTCCAGGCAAATTGAAGAGGGAAGATGTGGAGGAAGGGATAAATAGAGCCGATAAATAAATGAAGGGATTTAGAAAGTTCTACATCATTAAAGAGTAGGGTTTAACGGATGTAGCCCTATCCAATCTCTGTCTTCTCGTGGATCAATTCTGTGAGACTCCACCTACAGAGATGTAGGATGGAAGGAGATGGATCTATGACAGGCACGACCGACAGTCCGGTGTGTGTCCTTTGTTGTGTGACCCCGGACAGATCACACTGTCTCTTTGGATTTCAGCTTCTTCAGCTTCCAAACAAGAAGGTTGAACTGGATCATCCTCACCGTTCCTTATGAGATTCTTTGAGCCCTCTAGAAGACAAAGAGCAGGATAATTTTCCCAAATCTTTTTTTCTTTGTAATGTAGAGAGATTTCTTTCCTTCCTCCTCTTGGTTTGGAATAAAACTTTGGGAAAGAGACGTTGGCCTTTCATGGGTTATTCAAGGCGAATGCTCATTCAAACATCAGAAAAGATGATTCAATGTCGAGAAATATTGGATGACTCCGTCCTCACTCCACAAGAAGTAAGGAGTAAGAAGTGTGTTTTTACAAAGCAGAATGCCTACTCAAGGCAAGTCTTTAATAAGAAATGGCACAGCATTATAAAGAAAATCTAAACTTCTTGAAATAAGAATGTCTAGATGAAAACAGGTTTAAATTTTTAAAAAGAGAGAAAAGGAAGTAACCTTGTATAATAGTATCGCCAGCAAAGCAGATCTGCTGATAGAATTATGAAATCTGGTTTGGAAAGTCAAGTGACCCTTTTGAACTACTGACTTAAGTGCAAGATGATAAATTGTGAAGGATCAGTAATGACTGACATGTTCAGGGCTAGGAATTTTAAACATGTGTTACTTACGGGTTCTCATTCCCAGAATCAAGCTTTCTGGCAACGAACAAATAAATAAGTCAGAATTATGGCTCAGTTGCTGGTTTGACCTGAGAATGTACTTATTTCTATTACTAATGAATAAAAAAATGAGAAATAGCCTTAATATATTCCATATTTTAAGAATTGTTTTTTTTTTAATCCTCTGACTTTATGTTGACCCCAATTACCCTGTAGCCTGAGCTCATTCTTTCCTTGAAGTATGGCAATAGGCATTATCCTCATTAGCTGCTAGTTGTTCCATTCTAAAGTAATTACGGAGGGAAGACATGAAAATATAAATATGAATATTTAATATGCCTGCCAAGTATGCCATTATTTTTCTGATAGTCTTTTTTTTTTCAACCAATCTGCCCTCATTTCAGGGAACATTTTTTGTGAAGTTGAAATCGGCATTTGTTCTGAATCACGTTGCCATTTTATACAGAACATTGATAGAAGAATGCCGCAAGGCTCTTGGAGAAGACACACTTTTAAGAGGTCCATTTTGGGAGACAGGCTCTTCTATGCATCCTCAATAGCTTGAATGGAGTCATGGCATGCAAATTTGCACCCTTGCTATTGACCCTAACAGGTTCTGTTACGTCATTGATCCTCTTTGGCTTGACCAGTGAAGGCAAGAGTTTGAGATAAGGCTTCTGGACAATGCTAGCTGACCCACAAACAGATGGATAACTGGTGTGATGGGTTAGTTATGAGTGGGCAAGCCTCATTCAGGAACACCACGTTGTTAGAACATTTGCTGTATTCCGTCATGCTGCCTCGTTCTGAATCCATTCAATTGCTTGCAAAAGACTCAGGGTGTCAACTAGAATGCCAGTTTATACATGTATTAAAATTTATAAAATTCATTTATTGAACATTTTAACTGTCACTGTCAGGTATCAGCCTGATCTGCCCATTTTCTCCAGCTAGGAAATGTACTTGGGGGGCTAAAGGATATGCAGAAAGATCATATTGCCTTCACAAAGTCACCGAATGTAAGTTATTTGAATGTTTCCTGACTCGAGACACAACAGATGAAGAGTTCATCTCTATAAAAAGGGATATACCTTCTTAGAAATGTGGCCTGACTTCAGGTGGGCAGTGTTCTCTCCTCTAGGCAGAATTATACGTGAACGACCAACCTGCCCTCTATGGCTTTCTTCTTTATTCCACTTCACTAGACTCTTCAGATGGCACACTCTCTCTTTCTGGATATGTTTATACCTGCATTAAAGTCTGTCCCTGTTCTATGAGTCACTCTGTCCCACAAAGGTGAAGATCTCTATCTCTTTCTGTTCTGATATATTATGGTTTACATTGTCCCTCATGCAATTCTTCATTTCCAAGTAATACATGTGTCCTGCACGTAGTACAATCTCCAAAAAAGCAAATAAATGCATGAGTGTTTTTAGAATCAGTCTGATTCTCAATGATGAGAACCACATATTTGAAGATTTGTGGAATATTTCCCCACACAAAAACAAGGTTATGTGTTTATTGGGTCATTGACTTACAATTGTCACTCTAAATTCAGGGATGATCTTAAGATTAACAGTCACAGGGGAAAATCTGTGACCTAGAGAGTGAGGGATGATCTTATTATTCCAGGGAAAATTATCTACTACAGAGATGACGGATGACATTCATGTTGGTTCAGGGAAAATAATCGATGACTGATCGGTGGTGGTCATGATCATCTCAATCCAGGGAAAACAATTGATGACCAAGATGGTGACCCCTGCTCACCATGATTATCTCAGTCCAGGAAAAATAGTCGATGACCGACATGGTGGGTGGTGATCATCTTATTCAAAGCTTCACTAGAACAAAAGTTTGAAATGTGGGATTTTCCACTCCAGCCTCTGGTCTAAGAATGCTTTTCTGGCTAACAAGCTCAAGACTTCCCGGCAGAGTGAGCTGTTGGCAAAACTGCTGAGGAGAGAGTAGGTCAAGCTTGTTTGGGGGGCTCCTGTGGTTCCCCATCCTGTAATCATGCTGCCCCCCAAAAAGAACCTTCTGGCCTCTCCCTGCCCATCTGTGATGTTCACTGGGCCTGCTGCCTAGATAGTTTTTCAGATTCTAGAAATGTTTTCCTTACTTTTTCAAGTCAAGCTACACATATCTCATTGATCTCTTTCTTCACGTCCCTGATGAATGACCAAAGCAATGTCACAAACACGTTTTTCCTAATAGTCCTGGTGGATCCTGAATCAGTGCTTAATATTTACAGGTGTACTTGCCTTTAATATTAGAAATTTGATTGCCTTGGGTAGTTCTGAGAGGGAGGATGGCAAAGGGCCAGGGACCCATCTGAACTTCTGGAATCCTTCCATGCAGAGGTCACCTACCCCTCTGACAATTCCATCCCCACCTCTTGTGGTCCAGTCTCCTTACCTGGATGGAGGTGAGAAGTTCTGCTCTAAATGGATAGGTGGGACTGAACTTGATTGACACATTAGGTTCACTTTTCTCTCTCTTTCTCTCTCTCTCTCTGTGAATATAATGTTTTCTTTAAATAAAAAATAATCATATGGCCTCCAATTTTCTCATGTAGAATAGAGAGCTATAGGCCAAGACTAAGCTTGGCGGGGGAGCCATTTTTCTCATTTCTGCAGGAAGTACTGCATGGCTGAGGTGGGCTTTCAGGGAACGGCTATGAAGCCTAGGTGGAGGAAATTTGGGGTACCAAGCAAGGTTCTTTGGTGGTGGGCATCAGAAATGGTCATGAAGTTCTTTCATCCATGAGTACTTGTAACACAGTCTTTGGTGGGGAAAGACCAGGTAGGAGAAGAAGGTATGGTGGCCCCCACATAGCCAAGAGCAGAGCTTGAGCAGAATGGGCCAACTCCACAGATGGTGGGTAGGGTTTTCCAAGAGTCCTGAGATACTGCTTTATGAGAGAATGCAATGTATCATTGCATATTGCTAATTTCACTTAAAATTTGGACACACAACCTGGAGGAATGTTGACATTTAAGCAAATATCCATAAATATAATGATGTCTTTAATGCTTAAGTTAGTTTATGGGGGGATTCATAGCAGAGAGGATATTGTTAAGATTCTTGTGTCCATCTTTTCTTCACAACCAGGGAATGAAATAGAGATGTATAAAAGAATGGAGTATGAGAAAGGAAAACTAGTGAAAGATGTCAGAATAGTGTTTATAGGAAATTCAGCTTAGCGTTATTATTATTCTATTTGAAATTGCTAATGATAATTCCATTTCAAAAAAAATCCATTTACGGAAAGTCCCAGTCTTTGTTTTTGAATGAGGAAACTTATAAGTCTGCTTTCTCTCTGATCTTTCTTTCACGGATGACCTTTCCACAAAGACGATGGAATGTGCAAGGTCTCATTCCTGCCTTGAGAGAAATGTTGCCAGGAATGCTGGCTCTGATATGTTCATACCTGCTGAAAGCTGCACTGTGCAGCCACAAGCCTGGCCTGGAGTTCCTTCCCCAACCAGAGATGGAAATACCAGATTCCACATGAAATCACTTTAGTATAACCCACACACAAAGAAATAAGAGCCACACCGGAAATGGAATACCGTGATATATACACTTCCATCATTTGGCATAATTACCAATATTCTTTAAGGATAACCCATCTTCATGGATTGAATTGTATCTCCCCAAAATTCATATGTTGAAATTCTAGTGCCAAGGACCTGAGCATATGCCTGTGTTTGGAAGTAGGGTCTTTGCATATGTAATGAGGTTAAAATGAGGTCATTAGGGTGGATCCTAATCCGATACGACTGGTGTCCTTATAAAAAGGAGAAATTTGGACACAGACACATGTGCACAAGGAGTTGGCCATGTGAAGATTGAGGCAGAGATCTGGGTGATGTGTCTACAATCTGAGGGATGCCAAGGGTTAGCAGAAAATCACTTTCAGAAGCTGGGCAAGAGGCATAGAACAGATTGTCTGCTAGAGCCTCCAGAGGGAACCAACCCTGCCCACACTTCGATTTCAGACTTCTGGTCTCCAAAACCGTGAGAAAATACATTTCCATGTTTAAATCACTCAGTCTGTAATAACTTGTTATGGCAACCCCACCAAACAAATAGACATGTAATCTTACCCAAGGTTTTAATTTTTAATATTTCTTCAATTTCCGTTCACACATGAGAAATTGAAGACATGTCATTGCTCATCTCCTGTTTCAACCCATTCCTGCACTCCATATTCTCCAGAGCAGCAGTAGAAATTCTACTTCCCCCCAACCCCAGGGGACACTGGGCAGTACCTGGGAACATTTTTGGCTTCAGAACTGGATGACGAGGGGGTACTCTTGGAATGTAGTTGGTAGAGGTCAGGAATGCTGCTAAACATCCTATAGTGCACAGGACAGCCCCTCATAGGAAAGTTATCTGGCCCCAAATGTCGAGAGTGCTGAGACTGAGAAACCCTGAGATAGAATATTGCAATAGCTTTGAACTATGGACGATTAAATTTGAGAAAGTCTGATGGTCTTTCCATAATCCTCGCCAAACTTAATTCTATTTCAGCTAGCAAATTATAATTGCATGGCGGATACTAATTGTTATGAAAAACCTTTACAGAGGTGCCCAGAGCAGCACCTGGGGCCTATCACCCACCATCCACAGGCTTCAGCCTGTGGAGCAGTAAGAATTCTGCTCCCCAATCAGCTTTTTGCTTCCATTGGGTCCAACATCCTGGGTGTTCATCTTCCATGATTCTGCCATATCCACTATCTGAAAGAATTTGATATGAGAAAAGGCACACATGTGACCCAATGCAGTGAGCAGCTTTCTTTTTTTAAAATTTTTGGTGAGGAAGATTGTCACTGAGCTAACATCCATACCCATCTTCCTCTATTGGCTTGATAAGCGGTGTGTACGTCCACACCTGGGATTTGAACCCATGAACCTTGGGCCACTGAAGCAGAATGCACAAACTTAACCACTAGGCCATCAGGCTGGCCCAGCAACTTTCTTTTTAAGCTGCTATTTTTGTGTCCTTTCAATGTGTTCAGGCCATCGAAGATATAAGTATGATCTTACCATTAAAAATGTTTTAGTTTGCACTTGGACAATACAAAACGACTGTATTAGTTTCCTCACACTGCTGTGAAAAATTGCCACCAACTGGGTGTCTTGAAACCATAGAAATTTGTTCTCTTACAGCTCCAAAAGCTAAAATCAAGATCGTTGGCAGGGCTGTGCTCTCTCTGAAGGCAGTAGGGAAGAATTCTTACCAAACTCTTCCAGCTTCTGGTCGTTGCCCGCACTCTCATTGACATTCCTCGGTTTGTAGATGCATCACTCCAATCTCTGCTCTGTCATCACCTTTCCATCTTCTCCTCGCCTGTATCTCTTCTCCTTTCTTGTAAGACCACCAGTCTTTTTGGACTAAGAGACCACCTTACTCCAGTACAACCTCATCTTAACTAATTACACCTGTGTGGGGGATCAGAATTGGCCACCCTGAAATGTCACTCTTTGGCTTGATTATTTTTAAGTACAAAAGACACTGAAGGAAACTCTGACCTTCCTCCCTTAACTGCCTAAAGGAATTTCAAAGAGAAGGCCTGTCCCCAGGACAAGCCATTACCATCGATAACTCTGGGTATCGATAGACTGGAAGGGTCCTTGCTAAGCCCATTTTCATCAAAGTTCTCTCTTGTGTCTCGTGTCTATAGATGACCCAGCAAACATTTGTTTACCAAACAGTTGCTTTTCCATCTCCCTGTGAATTGCCTTCCTCTCCTCTGAAGTCCCAAACCACTACCCCCAACATCCTCCTTTGACTTTAGCTGAAGGTGGTAATTAAGGTAATGGCTTCTGCCATTTTGGCGAGTTACTCAGTTTTCCTGGGTTTCTCCCATGTATACATGTTATTAAACTTTGTTTGATTTTCTCCTGTTATTCTGTCTCATGTCAATTTAGTTCTTAGACCAGCCAGAAGGACCTAGAGGGTAGAGGAATTGTCTTCCTTTCTTACACCTGAAAAGACCCTATTTCCATACCAGCCACCTTCAGAGGCTGAGTGAACACGAATTTTGGAGGAACACTATTCAACCTCATACGACCATCCACCAGAATAGTAGATGTCATTAAACTAGCTTGCAAACATCTAAAAATATCTGCTGAACTTGACTATGTACAAGTGCAAAGCTGTTGGTTGTAACTAGGAATGGACAACACGCATCTTTTTTAATTCCACTCAGCTGTTTTAGTGAGAATGTGTTTTACTTTATTCAGACCTCTTCCTGACCTGTGTTACACTGGTGACCGAAATTTTTATGTCCTCTGCACTCTTATAGTTGATTGGTATTGTCAATGCAAAATAACCAATAACCATTCTATAGATAAGAGAGATAAGGTGAGTTTTGCTTGAGCCAGAGTGAGGATTATAACCCGGGAAGGCTTTTCCAGAAAGGAAGAAAGTGTTCCAGAGAAGCAGGGTTTTCAGTGCAGTATTATACCTTTTTAGACAAAGAACATACACTAAACACACCCAAGATACATATTCATCAAAGTTTCAAAGAGATGTTCAGTTACAAATTATCAGATCAACACGCCTATTGGGCATTACCAATAGGGAGTAGGAGGGAAAGTATGCTTTCTTATCCTAAGAGAGTGCATTCTTTAATGGTTACAGCAGATGTACAATGTATGTTTGATAAGCCATAAGCCAGGCTTCTTTACTTCAAGCTGAATCAGTTTTGAATCTGAAGTTACCCAATATACCTCAATATGTGAAAATCTCCTGTCAATATGCTAGTTATAAAACTAATTTTGGAGTCCTCTCTCTTACCACGAATTTCTCTAAGAGGTGACCTGGATGAGATGTGATGAAAATTGATGAGCCACATCAACAGTGAGATCTTTCATCCTGAATCCCAGTCGTGGGCAATGGAAATTGTGCAAGTGGGTGTTAACCAGTTTTAATCACTTCAGTTAGAAAAAGATATGCAAAGTCTGGGGGAAGAATCCACTGCTCTTGAGATTAATACAGAAGAGAAAAGAGCATGCCCATTCCTGGGGGCAGTTCAGAAAGAGGATGTGCTCTGTCTGACCCCAACATCACCAACAAAACAAGCCCCATCCTCTCCCTTAGGGAGATGGGAAGGAGAAGCCACCAGGAGGAGGGGTTTGTCCCATCCTTTCTCCCCTGGAGAGTTAAATAGCCACTCCCTCCCCTACAGAACCAACCGTTTCCCTCCTACAGCATGTCTGATACGTTAGGAATGTCTTATTTTTAAACTTGCAAGATCACCAGCCCCAAAGAGCTGATACTGTTCATCGGAATTCACTAACATTCAGTTTGTTTGGAATGTGGCTTTCCTGTCCAGTGTCTTAAAATTCCACATGTGTGACTGGCCCTCTGAGAGCAATTCCACCCCTGACAGGGCTTAGCAAGCTCATCTCGGAGGTGGCACGACGAGAGTTGCTCTGCGTCCTTGAAAAGAAACAAAAGCAAGATTAATCAGCTAGAAGGAGGCTTTGCCAATGAGCTCACAAATGGTTGGGAGGGGAGGAGGAAGGAGAAAGAGGATTTAGAAAGTGCTGGAGGCTTCTATCTGGAGGCCAGCGGACTTTGAAGTGGGGGCGGGCTGGGTTTCATTCTGTCGGCCAGATACACTTAAGGAGGAATTAGGAGGAAACCAAGAGATCCTGGGGTTTCCATGGCACCAGGTCTGTTGCAATGATTTGGCTGCAAGCTGTTTCCTGCTGTCCCAAGCCACAAGGCGGAGAGGTGGTGCTGGAATAAAAAGTCGACAATGTTAATAGTGGTTCCTGACATGCAAAGAGACTATTACAGAGAATCAAATCCTAAATGAGAGCATGTCCTGAGCCTGCTGGAGATGTTGGGGCCATGGGCTGCTTGCAATTAACAGGAGAGGCAAAGTGTGATGGATGGATATAAAAAATATGGTGTGTAGATACAAGGGTGGTCTATTCTGCAAGGATAAGAATGAAGTGGAAGCAACCCAGATGTCCTTCAGGAGGTGAATGGATAAATAAACTGTGGTCCATCCAGACAATGGAATATTATTCAATTCTACAGCAAAATGAGCCACCAAGCCATGAAAAGACCTGGAAGAAACTTAAAGGCATATTGCTAAGTAAAAGAAGCCAATCTGAAAGGGCTACATAGTGTATGATTCCAACTCTATGACAATCTGGAAAAGACAAAACTATACAGACAGGAAAAAGATCAGAATTTGCCAGGGATTGGGGGGTGAAGGATGAATAAATGGAGCACAGAGGATTTTTAGGGCAGTGAAAATACTCTGTAGGGTACTATAATGGTGGATACTTGTCATTACACGTTTTTCCAAAACCATAGAATGTACAACAGCAAGAGTGATCACTAGTGTAAATTAAACTATAGATTCTGGGTGATAATGGTGAGTCAATGTAGGTTCATCAGTTGTAACAGATGTACCATCTGTTGGGAGATGTTGACAATGGGGGAGGCTGTGCATGTGTCCCAGTAGGGACTATATGGGAGCTCTCTGTATCTGCCTCTCAATTTTGCTGTGAACCTGAAACTGCTCTTAAAAATGTCTTATTATATATCACATCTTCTTTATCCATTCATCTGTCGATGGGCACTTGGACTGCTTCCATGTCTTGGCTATTGTGAATAATGCTGCAATGCACATAGTGGTGCATAAATCTCTTTGGATCATTGATTTCAAGTCCTTTGGATAAATACCCAGTAGTGGAATAGCTGGATTGTATGGTATTTCTATTTTTAATTTTTTGAGAGATCTCCATGTTTTCCGTAGTGGCTGCATCAGTTTGCATTCCTGTTAACAGTGTATGAGGGTTCCCTTTTCTCCACATCCTCTCCAACACTTGTCATTTCTTGTCTTGTTAATTATAGCCATTCTGATGTGGTGTATATATATATATATATATATATACACACAGTGGAATACTACTCAGCCATAAAAAATACAAAATTGTCTCATTTGCAACAGCACGGATGGACCTTGAGGGTATGATGTTAAGCAAAATAAGCCAGACAGAAAAAGACAAATACTGTATGATTTCACTCACATGTGGAAGATAAACAAACACACGGATAAGGAGAACAGATTAGTGGTTACCAGAGGGCAAGGGGATAGGGGATGGGCAAAAGGGGTAAAGGGGCACATATGTACCATGCAGGACAAAAATTAGACTACTTGTGGTCAGCACGATGAAGCCTATTCAGAAATTGATAAACAATAACGTACACCAGAATTACACAATGTTATAAACCATTACGATCTCAATAAAATTACTGGGAAAAAAAGTCTTATTAAAAAAAGAGAAACAAAGGATTAGAGTATTGATAGGTACTACAGCATGGACGATCTCAAAAACATCATGCTCAGGGAAAGAAGCCATTCCCGAAAGACAACACAATGTAGATTCCATTTGTATGAAATGTCCAGGAAAGCCAAATCTATAGAGACAGAAAGCAGATTGCCTGCAGCTAGGGCGGTGGAAATGGAGTAAACTATAAGTGAACACACTGAAATTTATTGGGGTGATGGAAATGTTCTGAAGTCAATGGTTTCTGGTGATGGTTACACAATTTTAAATTTACTAAAAATCATGAACTCTGTACACTTAACCTTTTTTTTTGAGGGAGATCAGCCCTGAGCTGACATCCATGCCAATCCTCCTCTTTTTGCTGAGGAAGACTGGCCCTGGGCTAACATCCATGCCCATCTTCCTCTACTTTACATGGGACGCCGCCACAGCATGGCCCAACAAGCAGGGCGTAGGTCAGTGCATGCCCGGGATCCGAACTTGGGCTGCCAGCAGCGGAGCGTGCTCTTAACTGCTACACCACGGGGCTAGCCCTCTTTAGTTATTATTTTTTATTATTGAATGTATACACTTATTCTGATCTATTTCTCTGTTCTCTGACTGCAGAGCTGGGAGCTAGGGGTGAACTTTAAATATAAATACATATATGCTCATTTTACATACTAAATCTTTTGTTTCAACTTGGACAATTCACACAAAAGTTTCAAAATGGCGGATGTATACGTCAGTTCTATCTTTAGTCAATTAATGTAACTGAGCAAAAGGGGCTCATTTTGCTCGCTGCAATCCAGTGCCGATCGATTGCAAACAAGCTGGTGGTTGAGAAAGGAAAGTTTATACAATTAGCTAGCATAATCGGAAGATGGTGGACTAGTGCCCTGATGAACCATCTTAAAGTTGTACAGAATCTTGAGGTAGTTATACAGGGGAAATGCGCAAAGAAGAAGGGGGTTTAGGGATGTTGATCATCTGATGTGTTGAACTTCAAGGAGCCACATTATCTCTTTTTCTGTCATTTCTGACAGGGACCAACACAGCATTTTTCTTTCTAAAGGTCGTCATGGTCCTGGGAACTCAGAGAACAAGATTATCATCTCATCACAGCTGGGAGATATATGTGAGGAAGAGTCGTAGAACTAGCAGATCTTGTATTTTGCAAAAGCAAGAGGTGCTTAATCATCTAGGCTACGTGCAGGCTAGAATGTTCTCAGAGACTAATGAGTCAGGATCGTAGTTACAATATTGCCTCCTTTCCCTAAGATGACGTCCCTCCTGCTAACCTAAGATCAAGCTGTTACATTAAGTGAAATAAACTCATCGTGCTAAAGCTTCCTCAGAATATTTTCTAAGATTACTCATATATGATGAGTTAAGAAAATAAGATTATACTTCTTTGTAAATGCATCCTCTCTCCACTTTCATCCTAGTGATGGACTTGTGAAAAAAATTTATGTGCAATTAGCGTTTAAAATATTTTAGAGAGGTGAGCTTTGGACAGTATAAGATCAATTAACCTTTCAAAATTGATTATAAGGAGAAAGATTTGGGAAGCAGATGATTCAATAAATTGGTGGGTGAAGGACAATCTATTTTTTTCCTCCTGCTTAGGGCTCTAAATTCTCTAAACGGGAAGAATTGGAAATATATTTTGGGGTCAATTGTACACCAAACAGGTATAAGCAATACATATAGTATCTTCAGATGACTATGCAACGATGCTCAAGTCAGCTTTCAAAATTACTTTAGTAGTTTCAACAAGATACACTAAGCAAGTTGCACCAGATTTGTTTTTTGATGCTGATGGAAATAGTCAGGGTGGAACAATCAATTTTCTCCGGAAGTCCCATGGTAATTGGAATACAGAGAACGGAAGAGGTGCAGATCCCGGGGAAGTCTACAGAGCTGAGGGGTCCTCTGAAATGTAAGTGGATCTCTGGAAGGGAAAACATTAATTCAAGGTGATTTGTCCTGGCTGTGGTTGAGTTATAGTGTAGGGGTACAGCTTCTGGATTGTTTTAGAAACTTTGGGTACATTTAACTAAACTTTTTAAATTTTAGAACAGTTTTAGATTTTCACAGAAAATTGTGAAGATAGTGCAAAGAGTTTTCTCTATTATTAACATATTATATTAATATGGCACATTTGTCACAATTAATGAACCTATGTTGAAACATTGTTATTAGCTCAAGTCCCTACTTTATTTAGATTTCCTCAGTTTTTTCCTAATGTCCTTCCTCTGCCCCAGGATGCCACATGCCATTCAGTCTTCATATTTCCTTCAGCTCCTCTTGGCTGTGCCAGTTTCTCAGATTTTCCTTGCTTTGGATGACCTTGAAAGTTTTGAGGAGGCCTTCTCAGGGATTTTAATGAATGTCCCTCAACTGGGATTTGTCTGATGTTTTTCGCGTGATTCAACTGGGTTTATGGTTTTTGGGGAGGAGGACCACAGAGGCAAAGTGCCTTTCTCATGACATATCAAGTGTGTGTGCCATCAACATCACTGTTGATGTTGACCTTGATCTCCTGGCTGAGGTCGGGTTTGTCAGATTTCTTCATGGCAAAGGTAATTCTTTTCCCTTTCTCATGTGCCAACTAATGTGGAATAATGTTATGAATAGAGCTATATTCCATGGGTAAGAACAAAGACAAAAGAGAAAGAAGGGGAGGGAGAAGTAGATTATCTATCTATCTATCTATCACCTATCTATCTGTCATCTATCTATCATCTATCTATCTATCTATCTATCTATCTATCTACCCACCCACCCATCCCTCTCTCTCTCTCTCTTCTACATCCATCCATCTATCCATCCACCCATCCATACATCTATTCATCCATCTCTATATCTATCACCTCTCTCTCTCTCCCTCTCTCTCTATCCACCCATCCACCCATCCACCCATCCATCCGTCCATCTATCCATCCATCCATCCATCTCTATATCTATCTATCATCTATGTATGTATGTATGTATCTATCTATATCTATCTATCTATCTATCTATCTATCTATCTATCTATCTATCTATCTATCTATCTAATCTCAAATTTAAATATTAAAATCATTCCCTATTTGGACATATGAATATTTCTGCACGCCCCTAGCCATTGCTGAGACATCTCTTCTATTCTTGTGCATCCAATTAAGGAAACATATTTACTGGGTAGGATTAGCTGCATGGAGATGTATTTCCAGTCCTTGCTCACCCTCAAGTGCCTTCTTCATGGAACTGCAGTCTATAATGAATGAATCAGATACAACAATTTCTCCCAAAGGCCACTAGAAGAAGAGGACTTTGTTGGAAGCAAGGCAAACCTTTTCTCCACCCAAAGCATCTGTATTTCCCCATGAAACGTTGCTCAAGATTAAACCCTATCAGCGTTGACATGGTGGTTTGCTTCTCTGTTATTTCTCTGCCTCCCCCATCCTCACTTGGTCCTACCACCAGAGTTATCTCCATGGTGCCTTTTACCTTCACTCAAGTCATCCGGTGCCCTCCTCACCTCCCTTGTTAAGACTCTCCATTCAGAAGGAATTGGTGGCTGCCATTATGTTCCTGTGAACGTAAGCCAGGTTGTGTCTATCGCCGGGGCCATTTGCATTTACATTCAAATTCTGTTTGAGAATTTCTGTTTCGCTCCATGCTAAGGGAAGATCATGGTTCCCAAAGAAGCAAGGCAGGTGTGTTGAAGAGTGTAAGCAAAACGCTTCCTATGGTCCAAGTCTTCCTTAATCACAGCTCCTTGAAATAGAAGATAAAGTTATGCAATTATGCAAAGGTTACATCAGAAAACAACTGAGTTCAATTTCCATCTCTACACCTCCTGTTTTCATGACCTTGGATAAGTCATTCCAGCTCTTTGAGCTCTGGCGTCTTCACGGGTCAAGGTCGCAAATCTGCCTTATGAGCAGCCGTGTCAACCCAGAGAGGTTAGCTGATAAAGTCTTCCAATTACTGACATTTAAGTAAGCAAAAGTTCATTTCTGTCAGATCATCTGTGCTCAGGAAGCATCAGCAGGGTTCTGCTCACGGGAGTCACTCCATATCCCACCTGGGAGGGTATCTCCATCCTCATCCTTGGCAGTCACCTTGTCAGAGGGGAAGAGATGCTCCGAGGGGAGATGATGCATCCTCTCTGCTCACAGCAATGGGTCAGAACTCACAGCAGTGTCCTCCTCAGCTACAAGGGGCTCATGCTACGCACCTGGAAGCCCAGAGCAGGAAAGATTGGGTGCTCAGCATATATGGCAACCGTAGAACTGCTAGAAATGCCTTTGTGGTCACCATTTTCATACTTGCCCAATGGAAGAAAGGAAAGAAGGAAGATAAAGAGACAACATAAAATGCCAGTCATTGGCAACACACGGTCAATCTTATTTTTTTTTCTAGTCTATATGCAGATAATCATTAGTGGCTACTTGAGTCAACCCCTGCCTCCTGGGAATATATCATCCAGAGTCACACTTTAGACCTCAGGCTTACCTTCGAGGTTTGTATCAATTCTAAATCAAAATTAAAAATCCATATTTAGGTGAATGAGCCACAACTAATTTCCCTACTTTTACAGAGTCTGGGGTCTTCCAATGGACAAAAAAATCCAGTCAACATGAAAACTTATATTGGGGCCAATGGATACCAGATGCCCAGGTGGATCACCTTAGAGTGTTTCATTTCATTTTGTTTTCAAATGATACGAGTACATGATTCAAAATTCCTCCCTTTAAGTATTTGCAAAGGGAGTGTGGGTTAGGAGGTTGCTATTTGGTTTCATTTTGAATTTCCTTGTTTCAATAGACACAGAGAATTCCATTTTCTTGGAGCCACTGACAGGCACATGGCTTATGCTTTTCCCTGGAGTTTTGAGCACAAGAGTTATGTTTCTCATTTGATCAATTATTTGTGGAGATTTTATTGGTGGTTGGTGATTCAGGGGAGCATTTCAGAGCAAAGTAACAATATTGGCAAGAAATGTTTAGGTTTTTTCCACAAACTTATATAATTTTTTTTAACAAAAGAGTCTGTTCGCTCTCTGTAGAATAAGCATTGACGGGGTTTCAGAGGTGCATGGCAGTCAATGTGGTTGTGAAACAGACGCCTGAGAATTCTGGCTGCAAACACCACTGTTCCCTCAGACGGCAGAGACAACGTCTCTGATCCCCTCACCTGGGTACCTTCTCATCCTCTAGAGAGGCTGAAGCATTGTCTCGATGATATTTTCAAAAATGATGTACATAATTAAACATGATTGTGTAGAGTGTATTAGGCTGTGGTTAGGAAAAGAGGGATTGTCTTTCTCATAGTTTACTAAATAGGAAAACCACAAGTAAGTAAATACATTTTCTCAAAGAGAGTTCTCTTTGGCAGGGAGATTTCCACGACTATTGCTATTTGCCAACCGAAAAACCCGGTATGCTGGAAGAATTTCCTGGGAAGGGGATTAGAGGACAGATACACTGCTGTGTTCCTTTTAGGATTCCCTTAGAGAGTTAATTCTCCAAATTCAGAGTTGTTGAGAGCTACTTCACAGGAAGCAAGAAACTGTTGTTTCCTGTAAAGGAATTAGATCTTGTGTTGGGTGGACTGTAGAATTAGGCTTGCCCCACTGAGCAAAGGTGGGCTCAGATTGTCACATGAGGAAGAGCGGTACCCAAGTGGCCATGGAAAATAGGGGATAGCTCCCCCAATTTAGACCACCTGCCCATAGGACTGGCCTTCTTCTGCTTGGGATGACTTCCTTCTATTCTTCCTCCTTCCTTGGCACCTGTGAAAGTGGTCAGGGGAGGGAGAGGGGACTGTGTGTGTGCGGGGTCTTCCTTATGGTATCCTTCTAGGGGACAGCACGGACGTGTCATTATGGTCCCCATCCTTCTTCTGCACGCTTGGGGTCTCTGTGATGTGTTACTGTCATAGCTGAGGCTGAAGCCCATCACACACTCCCAAGTAAGACTCAGCTTACAAACGACACATTTATCAGCCAACTGTAGATGCGTGGCATTGGTATGTCTGATATTTCTGAACACAGAACTCTGATAGGAAAATTTGAACATGATGCTTGTGAGACAGGTTGGTTTTCTCCCTGTTCTTGGATTTTGAGGACACCCAAATGTGACCAGCTTGGCTCCATTTTTTTTCATGGCTTTTAACTTTAATGGCATTCCCTGAAGCTTTCTGAGGAACACAGTGGTCGATGGTTGTTTCTCTGGATTCATTCATGAAGCTCCTGGAGAAAGCTCCTATCTCCGAGGCTCCCGATCAGAGATATGTTCTGCAAGAGGCATCTTGGGCTCTGTCACTTCTCACTGGCCGATCCCGTCTCTCCAAACTTTGCTCAGAAACCACCATTCCTTCCTGGGTTGGCGTGACTCCGCAGGTCTCACAGGTTACACACTCCAACTGGCTTTCCGCAGAAAGTCAACCCCAGGTGACGGTCTTGCTAGTATCAGTCCAGTCCACGAACAGTCATTGAAAATGGGAATCGTGGTTATTTTGATGCCAGCTCACTGGTTTCCAGGCAGTTGGGCCCAACTGAAGCCTAATTAAGCAGCGTGTTAATTCAATTATGGCTTCCTTGCGCCAAATCACAGTTTTTTTTCCTCAATAACGATCCTGAGGCAGTAGACGGAAAGGCTTGTCAATTTCCTGGGCATCCGGGGGTGTTTACTGAATCTTCAGCGTGGACGTGAAAATAGCCTCTTTCTGAGTAAGGAAACACGTCTTTACTCACAATGTTGATCGTCAAAATATAATATATATGTTTTTTTATATATAATTTTTAAATAGCTATATAATATACATATATATGTATATTTATAATTTTATGTCCAAAATTTTATATGTATAAAATATATATTATGTTAACCATAGCTGGTCAATTGTAT
>CM053558.1:97582477-97601758 GCA_028646465.1 Rhinoceros unicornis | reverse complement strand
ATCATGATAGAAGATCTGTTCCAGGAAGGAGCCACCATGTCAAATTCTTTAGGCAGTTAGTGGGGGAGGTCAAATGTCCATCAGAGAAAACAATCAAGGTAAGGAGATAGATTTCAGGGTGGCCAAATCTTGATCTCCCACACTAACATTGGTTTGGAATAGATTCTACCAGCCACAAATACCATTGCATGTTATTACAAGTTAAGAAAATGAGAGGAATGATAAAATACGTCTTCTGAAACGATAGTGTGGTTTTAAAGGAAATCTAAGTGCAACCGATTTTGTTAACCTTCTGAGATTTTGCAAGACTTTCTAAATGTTTCGATCTCTATCAGTTTGTTACAGTGGTTGGCAAATTATGGCCCGGAGATCAAACCAGATTTGCTGCCTGTTTTTGTGTGGCCTGTAAGCTAAGAATGGTTTCTCTATGTTTACATATTTCTAAAAGTTCAAAGGAAGGATAATATTTTGTGATATGTTGTATTATTGGCGCATGGCCATGCTAATTCATTTGTGTATCATCTGTGGTCGTTTTCTTGCTATAATGGAGTGCTGAATAGTAGCAACCGACCGCATGGCCAGCAAAGCTGAAGATATTTACTATCTGGCCTTGAAGTGTTTCCTGAATCCCGGTTTATAAAGTTACTTAAGCAACCACTGGTTTTGGAGTTCTGTAGGCTAGGGAACAAAGATGTGTGGGTAGGATGTCATCCTTGCCTTCGGGGTTCTTGCAGATGGCTTGAGGAGACAAGACATAGAAACATTCATACATTAGAAATTAAAGATCCAGAAAGGAAAATAGTCACAGATGTGGGCAGCCAGAAAACCTGAAGGAAAAGATGCAGTTTGAGTGGGATCTTCATGAATTAGCAGGGATACGACAAGTTTTGGAAAAGAAGGTATGTGATTCATGGAGGGAATCTTTCTCCAAGGTGGATGAGAAGGGGAAGACATCCTTACAACCAGGGATGTCAAAAGCAATGGATTCTTGGATTGGCCGTCAACATCCCAAATCTACCTTTCTACTCTCCTCTCCACCCCATACCAACCTCAGGATGTCACATCTTGTTTAAACCCATGGCCTCCTTCCAGTCCTGTATCTTATACAGACGGTCCATCATTCCTGACTCGCTGGGCAGTGATGGGAAGAGAAACAAGGACAGAGTTATACATTACTCTGGATGGAGTCTACGGTGTATTTTAGATTTTCCATCTTTAGAAGATTTCCAATTAAACGTCTCTGAAGTCATCCAGTTCCCTAGAAAATTATTTATTTCACTCCTTCACCTGTCTGACACTAGATCATAATTGAGTTAACTTTTATGTGAAGCATAATAGGGACTCCACTAAGATTGCAAAAAAATTTATAATTGTGTTTATGAAACCACAGTTCTTGTAGAGTTTTAATGTCTTTTGAGTACGTTTTTTTCCTTCCAAAAAATGTCTTCTTTGTTCGAAAGGCGATATTTGTTCTCTAAGATGCAGAATGATTCCATAAAAGAGGTTATGCTGTTAAAGTATTGGTCATGAATTTATATTCACTGGTCACAAGGCTCCACTCTGGAATATTTTTTAAGTGTTTTAAAATTTCTTATTTGATGTTATTGAACATGTATTATCTCATATAAAGGGAATATGCTGGAATTATCATTTGGCAAAGGGCTTTACCAGCAGGAAGGAATGAAGGAAGGAAAGAAGGGAGGAAGAAAGGAAGGGAGGAAGGAAGGAAGGAAGGAAGAAAAAGTCACTATGTGGAAGAGGTAGAGAAAGAAACCCTACTTATCACAAGGACCATGAACAAAATTATCTTCGTTATCTTGGGAGGTGGCCCATAGTCGTCAGTGGTACCATGAGGCCAGTGGAACCAACGTGCAGTCCTTTGTCTTAAGATACTGAGTGGAGAGATTTATCTGATGTGTGAGACCACCGGCCAAAGGCAGAGCCAAGACGGGCTCTGGCAAGTTCTATCCATGACCCAGCCTCTGCTTCACTGCGGACAGAAAGTTGCTCAAAAGATAGCCAGGAAAGTGGTTTGGAGGAGAGTGAACAAAGAAAAGAGAAATAGGCATCAGAATGGGTGAACACATAGTTTATTTATGCTTATGCTGCACACCCATGTTCATAGCAGCATTAGTCATGGTAGCCAAAACGTAGAGACTACCCGTATCCGTCACTGGATGAATGGGTCAGCAAAATGTGGAATACACATACAATGGAATATTATTCAGCCATGAAAGTGGAGGAAATTCTAACACATGATACAACATGGATGAACCTTGAAGACATTATGTGAAGTGACGTAAGCCAGTCACAAAAGGACAAATATTCTACCATCCCACTACTATGAGGTCCCTAGAAGAGTCAAATTCATAGACACAGAAAGTAGAGTGGTGGGTACCAGGGGCTTTGGGGAAGAGAATGGGGAGTTGGTGTTTAATAAGGACAGAGTTTCAGTTTGGGAAGATGAAGAAGTTCTGGAGGTGGATGGTGGTGATGGTTGCACGACAATGTGGATGTATTTAGTACCACTTATCTCACTTAAAAGTGATTCACAGTGTAAATTTTATGCTCTCAGCATTTGCAATTTAAAAAATGAAACATTAAAAAAAATGCTTGTGCTGTTCTGGAGTCCATAGTCATTCTTGAGTGACACTTCAAGATCTGAATTTAAAAAAAAAAAGAAATACAAACATTGGGACAGGGTTCTGAAGCAATAACTGAGGTAATAGGTTAATTAATTTATTTTTTCTGAACAGCTGGGCCACTTGGCTTCTGCCTCATGTTTGCAAAGCATTGAGTTGTTTAATTTGCTTCTGGCAAAATCCCCAAGAACTCTTTCTAAACAGAGCAGAAACCAGCCCGAGGAGGGCTCTCTCATGGGAGTGAGGGCAACGAGAAGACAGTGGTCCAGGATGAATTCAGATCACCACAGAGGACGCAGAAAGTGAAGGAAAGCAAGCTTTGGCCCACGGTGTGATATACAAAGCCGGTACTTCTAGAGAAGTGCCGCCATATTTTGGCAGTTGTAGGGATGCTGAGCTGGCCAGCGCCCCTCTGTCCTTACCCTGGAGGGAGCTGTAGAGTTTACAAGCTCTGACCACTTGCAGAATGCTTTGCTGAACCCTCCCCGAGAGCAGAGAGAAAGAGTTCTGTGGAATTGCCAAGGGAGCTGGAGTTAGCTAGGTTTTCAAATCTAGCTAGAAAATTCATTCCAAAGCCTAAATGGAGCAGCAGATATTTGGGGTCATGCACAAGAGCCAGGATCAACACAGAATGGACAACTCTGCAAGAAACGTAGGTTCATGCAGGAAAAACAACTCAACAAGAAGGAATTAGTACCCTGAAGGGGCTTGAGAAGATGGCAATTCCGTAAAGCGGAAACAGGCTGAAATGAGACAGGAGGGATGAAAATGTGGCAAGGATTCTTGGTTATCAATTATACAATTGCTGATGCTGAAGTTTAAAAGAATGTTAGTTGATCAACTGAATTTTACAAAGGAGATTGAGTATGGCCTAACTAATGACCAAATGGGGAGATAAATCAAGGCATTTTGCATGATGCAGGACAAAATACAAATTTATAGAAAAGATGAGAGAACTTTATAGAAGGCTAGATTGATGGTGCTTAACTGAGCTGTCTGTGCCTTCCATCTAATGGGCCTTTGGCAAGTCTGGAAGCATTTTCGCTTGTTACAACTGGGATGATGTTACTGGCATCCAGTGGGTGGAGACCAGAGATGCTGCTTGACATCCTGCAGTGCACAGGATGGCCCCCACAGCAGAGAATGGTCCAGCCTCAAATGCCAGTAATGCTGGTGTGGAGAAACCCCAGGCAAGATCCAGAAGACCCAATGTTTCCTGAATAAGTATTTTAAAAAATGGAGGAGAGACACAATGATTGGGAAAATACTTAAAAAAAAGAAATTATGTGTGTGAAGGGGAGGAAGACCATCCTCTACCCATGCGGGGCTCTTTCTGGCTGGGCCACAAGTTAAATTGACATGAGACCAAATAGCAGGGAAAATCAAACAAAGCTTTCTAACATGTATACATGGGAGAAACCAGGGAAACTGAATTTCTAGACAAATGGTGGAGATTTTTCATCCTCAATAGCATATTGAGGTAGACAAACGAGGATGTTGGGGGTGGGGGAGTCAGCCATGGGAGATGACCAGAAAGCACACCAATCAAGAGTGTGCAGATTTAAGTCCTTGCCTTCCGTGCTGGTGAGAGTTTCTAGAGATAAGGTCATCCCCCCTTCTTCCTGGTACAGAGAGGGAGACACCTTTACGAGTGGAGGTTTCTCTTACAAAGGTAAATGTTTGGTTTTAGCAAGGACCCTCCCAGTCTATTGATAAAATAACTAAGGTAAAAAGATATATTTTGAGGTGGCCAATTTTGATCTCCCACATGTGCATATGTGTGTGTGTATAATAAAATATATTTTATATATATAAATATAATGAAATGTATTATGTATACATTTAAATACACATATATATATCCATAATTTATTTGATTACATATACACATAATATATGTATATAATAAAATATTTTATGTATAAATAGAAATAAAATATAAGTATATAATAAATATATAAATATAAATAAATATATAAATATATATTATTTGTAAATATATATATATATTTTTTTTTTTTTTTTGTGAAGAGGACTAGCCCTGAGCTAACATCTGATGCCAATCCTCCCCTTTTTTCTTGAGGAAGATGGGCCCTGAGCTAACAACCGTGGCCATCTTCCTCTACTTTATATGGGACGCCGCCACAGCATGGCTCAACAAGCGATGCGTCTGTGAGCACCCGGGGTCCGAACCCACGAACCCCGGGCCGCTGCAGCGGAGCGCGCTCACCCAACTGCTTGCACCACCTGGCCGGCCCCTAAATATATATATTTTATTTGTCAAGACAAAAAATAATCCACCTGCATTTTCAAATTAAAAGGTGCTATTAAGTAATGAGAGAAAGAATAAATGCAAGAAAGATGGCTATGATGGATTACCAAAAAAGGCCACAATTCTTGTGACTCATCCCAGCAGGAGGTGGTTTATTTCTCCACCATTGAATGTGGGCTGACTTGTGACTTGCTGTGACCGTGAAATTCAGGGAAAATGAGATCATGCTGATTCCAAGTCTGGTTGGAATCTTCCTTTCGCAAAGCGTGGAAAGAAGTGCAATCCAGTCTGCTATGTGATGGGAGATAAGTGGCCCTTTTGTACCCATTGCCCCAGCCAATAACCAGCCATCCACCGTATGCAGAGCCACCCAGCTGCCCGGTACCTGACCACATATGCATGAGTGAGCTGCACTGAGCCCTACCCAAATCATCAATCCCCAGAACTGTGAGGTCAAAAATGATTGTTGTTTTAAGTCACCAAAATTTAGGGTGGTTTGTTACCCAGCAAGAACTAACTGATACAATGGTGCCAATGTAGATTTATATCCTCCAAGGATAAAGAGAAGATTAAGTTACCCAAGTTGAAACCACAATCAGGTAACATTAAAATTCCCATCAGCAATATTGGATGCTAAGAGACAATGGCACAATGCCTTCAACTTTCTGTGAAAACCTGATTTTTCCTCCTAGAATTCCCAACCTGGCCAAACTTGTGAATCAATGTGAGAATGAAAAAAAGGAATTTTGATATGCAAAAATGTCAGAGAGTTTATAGTCTAAACCTCCTTTCTGAAAACAAAACAAAGAACTGATAGTTGATATATTCCAGACCAAGAAGGAAATACTGGTGGAACAGAAGAAGCAGTAAGATTAATCCATTTGGATTCAAGTAGAAGAGAAAATTGAAGAATCCCAGAAGAATGTTGACAGAAAGTATGCAGCTCAATGTAAAAGTTGGGCTCAGAAGACCTTATTAAGCAGATGAAAGACTAAGCTTCTTCCACAAAAGAAAAATAATTAGAAAAAATGACTTGCTGTTCAAATTAGTATGAATTTGCTTAATATGAAGCAAACCAAAATGTGGAAGCACTTTTTTTTATTTAATAATTAACAAAATACAAGAAACAGTACCCTCATGAAAAAACAAAAGAAAACAAAGACAATTCTTCATTGTTTGGGCAATTCCCAAGGGACAAGACCCACTGTGACTTCATTAAAATCTCTTTGAATTAATAGAGTTTCTATTAAAATATCTTCCTCCTGGTGGGTGTAGTCTTCTTTTTGTTTTAAACTGATTTTCTACTTTATTAGATATAATTTTTCTGGTGGATCATGCTGAAGACTGGTTTAAGATTTAAACTGTTTCTTTTTTATTTTAATTTTAACAGTGTATATTTGAGTGCTTATGTAGATCTCAAATTAGTCTCAAATTTTTTTATCAAAGAAATAATGATATTTTTCTCTTTGAAAAGCTAAGCTCATAAGATATATTACACAGATTTAAAAATTTAATATTTTCAGATTCTTTCCGTTTTTTCATTAGCAGCCTTATTTATAAAATATCTCATTTTGTGACGTGTGATATTTAAGTATTTTTCTTTCCATTAAGTGAAATGTATTTCCTTTTACAATATAAACGTTAACTGTCCATATCTCGGGGTGAGACCATCTTGGACTATTTAGATTTTCTTCTTGTACTTCTCAATTTACTGAATTTTGCCTCCTATCTTAATTGTTTCTAATTAGAACGTGAGTAATTAAAATTACTAACACTGCCAAGGTTTCCATGGTCTTGGAAGGATACACTTGAGTTTACCTTTGGGGCAGACTCTGATTTCTGTTTTGCAGAAACTAATACCTAACTTCACATTGGTTAAATAACGTCTTCCCGTGAAGCATGTGTCTATCTCCCTCTTGTAATAAAGATGTAGGGTGAAGGGGTTCGCGGTGCAGACTGAGCTCTCATCAGACTTTGCGTGGAGAACATCTTTACTGATGCTGCCGTCACAATAACCATCACTGCTCCTCAAGTAGAACCATCAATAGGTCTACAACTGGATTTCTGTTTTCACCCTTTAATGAGAAGAATGTGTTAAGATAATGACCAATGATGAATTATTCCCAAATCCAAGTCACGTTCTTGAGCTCTCTCAAGCTCCATCCTGAGCATCTCATGCTTCACAATCTGCTCCATCCTTCTTGGTAGATTCTCACTCTTTGACTTCGGTTAACACTCCAAGGCATGGCTTCCCTTTCGTAATCTCCCAATAGCCACATCTTTGCCGTTGACTGAATTTAGACCTTTTGCTTTTATCTGACAGCACACCATGCGAAGGCTGAGCATCTGCTTTCCCTTATCTAAATGCCATGGATGGAACAGGAATTCCAGAAGTGGATTGAATACCGCAGCCTTTAAAATCAATGTGGTTGTTGCAGAGTTCACTGTTGGACGTGCCTATATTCCCTTCCCAAGCTAGAAGGTTGTGTTAAGGTTTTGCTCAAACTACACAAAGTTTTAGCAGAAACTAACACAAAATACGAGCCTAACAGATTCACACAGTAAGTAAATATGTTATTGCACGTGATGAGAAAAGTTCTAGGCATGGAACGATTGGGTTCTTCCCTCTTCCTACTGTC
Source organism: Rhinoceros unicornis (assembly GCA_028646465.1). Classification (NCBI taxonomy): domain Eukaryota; kingdom Metazoa; phylum Chordata; class Mammalia; order Perissodactyla; family Rhinocerotidae; genus Rhinoceros; species Rhinoceros unicornis. Next base: position 97,594,205 of record CM053558.1, on the reverse strand, counting down.
AGCTTTGTTTACAGGCTAGCTTCCCTTGTGGTCCTCAGATGTAGCCCAGATGTTCCTTACGATGTCCAGAGGCGGCAGCGAAGGAGCCTTTTCATCCAGTGTCTCTTTTCAAGTGAAAGGGACCTTTTTCCTCATAGGTCCCTGCAAGATCTAACCTAGTGTCTTTACACAAGGTTGTGTTGTATGCCTATGCCTAACCCATACATGATGTGGAAAATGGAGCCACTCATGGTTAGATTGGTACAACCAGCATTTCATCAGAATCCTCCCTTGGAATATATGACCTCAGGAAGGAGCAATGTACTCCCAAAAAAACCTGGGCTCAGCTAGCAACCAATAAGTGGAGATTAGTTGAAGGTTGGCATTGAGTGCTCAATAAGAGTTTGCTGAATATAGTACTCGTATCCTGAAAAGTGTCCTCCTCTACAGTCATTTTACTCAAGAGCCGTGTAAAGGATATCCAAGCTTTTTCTAGGAGCCTTTCGTTTGATTGTGAAGAATCAAGAATCAACAGAGTTTTTTGTTTTTTGTTTTTTTTGCGTCTCTCTTTAGAAATCCTTTGACCTATTTCAGTTTCCTTCTTGCATAACTTGTTAAAATTAGCCAGAACGTCTGTCAGAACACTTGCATTACCTAATTTCACACTAGTGTGCACCCAATATCATGGAAATTCCAGTTCACGTTAGCTTGAAGAACTGTGGTCCACACGTCGGGGGCACTTTAGTGTCGTCATTCCCCCATTATATTTTCGTGTTTCTTGGATGTTGGGATCCATTTGTGTTCACTGGTAGTCTCTAACTTCTGTCAGAACTGAAGTTTGGGAAGCCAGCCCAGCTCTGAGGTCAGCCTTGGGTGCAGAGAGGAAGACAGGACATCCAGATTTCCTTTTTATGAAACACTGCCTTCTTAACAATGCCCTTTGACTTTATATAGTGATTTCTCTTCAGTCATATTCTGTACAGGCGAGGAGAATCCCCACAATTCCTATCAATGTTATCTTTGGAGAAGAATGGGTGAGAATTCATCTTTTCAACATTTGAAAGTCAAGAATTTTCTACTTTAAAATGAAAATCCCTGTTGAGGGATATGAATAGTCTGTTTTTATGTATAATACATCGACAACATTTCACATGATCAGAAACCCTCCAAGTAATTTCATCTTTATTTGTGTCTCAATGTTCAAGGTTAAATAATGCAATTATTTGGATATTTAAGGTATAAAAATTAATTGAAGGGAAAATTGGATGCTCTTGTTGTCAGTCAATCTTTCAGTCTGCAATATATAATATACATATTGAAACCTCCATTTCACTTTTCATCCGTGACCACATTGGTGTCCGTTAGAAATAGATCATAAAAATACAATTTGAATATTTTAAAAAATACCTTGTGCAAATTTAATTCTTTGAGGTTGTGTATTTTGTGTCATAACTCTTCTAAATTAATTAGAGTCTACAGTAATGAGGTACTTTTGGGTTAATTGATTACCTGGCATCTCCCTGTAAAACTAAATATAGGATAAATATCAGATGTTATTCCTAAGAGCTCGAGAGAGTGTAATAATTAACCTCTGTCTTCTTGTCCTATTTTAGGACAAGGCACTCATTATCTTTAAACTTAGTTCTTTTTCCATCTAATGTGAGACTATTTTGAAAAGGTCTTCTTCCTTAGTTCTTGAAGTTTGAATTCCCCATTATCACCTTTGAGTAAATTTATATATATGTATATATATGTACACACACATACATGTCTATAATATCCACTCTGGTGAGCTGCAAATTAGCAGCTCCTTTTTTTTTTTTTTTTTTTGTGAGGACATCAGCCCTGTGCTAACATCTGCCAATCCTCCTCTTTTTTTTTTGCTGAGAAGACTGGCTCTGTGCTAACATCCGTGCCCATCTTCCCCCACTTTATATGGGAGGCCGCCACAGCATGGCTTGCCAAGCAGCGCATCAGTGTGCGCCCGGGATCCGAACCGGCGAACCCCAGGCCAGCGCAGCAGAGCATGCGCACTTAACCGCTTGAGCCACCGGGCCGGCCCGAACAACTCCTTTCTTGCTGACAATATTCTGAGAATTGAGGTGACCATATTATTACAGTCATGCGTTGCTTAATGATGGTAATAAGTTCTGAGAAAAGCATCAGGTGATTTTGTCGCTGTGTGAACATCATACAGTGCATTTACATAAACCTAGATGGTATAGCTTACTGCACATCCAGGCTAGATGGTACTAATCGTATGGGACCACCGTCATATATGCAGTCAGCCATTGACTGAAATGTGATTCAGTGCACGACTATATATATAAATATATATCTAAAGTTTTGCTGTTTGTTCCTAGCTTATTTACAGTAGAAATAATTAACTACATGAAAATAAAGATTGCGAAATAGTGACATTCCTAGTGGCATCACTGTGGGTGAACTTTGATTTTTTTCTTTTTAGTGTAAACTCTTCATTTTCAGCAATTAATATTGGTGAGAATGTGTTAGAATCAATGGCTTGACTTTTCCATCATCCGCTCAGGCTGTCCCATGAGATACATGTGGTATCTGGTACATACACGTGGCACAACGAAGACCCCACACCAACACAGAGATGGCCTTGGTTTGTTGGTTGGTTGTTGGCTTTTCTCTCTGTTCTCCTCCTAAGGGAAATAACTAGAGGGTAACTGAGGCTTTCCACCTCTCTTCTAAATATTCGCTTAATGATGCTTCTCTTTGAATTACTAAAATGTTGGCTTTACAGAGCCAGGACAGCTAAATTTTAGGTTTCTCCTCTCTCTGAAAAAAAACATTTATTTTTTTGATCTGACATGAAAGCATTGAGCATTTAAATTCGAGAGAAAAAAAAAATGTGGAGTGACTCATCCTGCTTTGGTGTTGGCGCAATTCATCCTTGATTCCTTTGCCGGCAGTATGGTGGCCATATTTTCCCAACCAAACTCACACGCGTATCCTGGAGTACCAGGGGGGAGGAGGGCACGGGGAGAAAGACAGACATTGAAGCTAGGAACGCTGGTATTGGAACTCTTGTCCTGGAATTGACCATTTCTATGCCCTTGACTCACCAGTTAACCCGTTAACCTGTGTCTCCTGGTCTATAGAGTGGAGATTCTCTCTGCTTTTTGTCCTACGGCTAGCGTGAGGTGGGGTTCCATAAATATGAGCCTCTATCCTTTTCTTTCTTCTCCCACCTCATCTCCCTTTCTCTTCTGTGAATGACTTTCATTCTTTCCTTTTTTTTTTTTCCTGAAATGAGAGAGAGCGTTCTGAATAGGGGTGGATCCAAGAAGTCCTGGCTGCACGGCCCCTAGATTAGCAGCTGCTCTGTCTCCCTTGTCAGGGGAGTGAGTCCGGAAGAAGCCTGGAGGCTCATTCACCATCTCCAGACACCCCTTGCCCTGGGGCTAGGAGACATTTCAGAAACTGGCTGCTGATAAACCTGGGTAGGTTGCATCTTATATTTGAGGACAGAGCCAGGGTTATGAATCAACCCAGAGTTTAGAAATGAGCAAATGTGCTTCTAAGTGGAGAAAACTCTGCTCAGACACATCTTGGTCACTAACTCTCTCCACCTGCTATACTGGCCAGTAGAGCTTTGATAACAGTGAGCAACTGTTTATCACATTGTCTTCACTTAGCAGTCGGAGACGGTCAGAGAAGGGTGTTTACTAAGTAGAACAAATCTGTGCTCTTAGTTTTCCTTTTCCTGACCCATATTCATGTCTGTTTATACGATTTGATAGTAACTACAAAATCCCTCTGCTAGATCCAGGATATGTTTCCCGATTATTCTAAGGGAAGTTTGCCAGTTGACATCCATTAATTTCTTAAAGGGTGTGTATGTGTGCACACACACAGGCACCATATACACACACACACGTGCACACACACACGTATGTAAAGATCGAAGAGGGTTAATGCCAGATGCAGTATTTAAGGATTTATTCTATTCCTGTTTTCTGTCTAGACCATCATTTTATTTTTCCTTCTGAAACCATCATTATTTAGTTAACTTAAGTCACAATTATCGTGCCATTAAAAACAACGTGTCCAATTCATACAAAATAAATTCCAAAAGCCAGTTGGTCAAGCTTTTGTTGATTTGTTTTTCACTGTCTCCAGGGGCAAAATGAAAGGCTGGATGAGAGCTCTCCCTATTAATGGCCTCATTCCATTCTTTACCACCCACCTGGTACCCAGCAGCCAGTCCATAATTTTCTGGCCACACAGGCTCCATCCAAACCACACTCTTTCCATCTGTCATCCTCGGCACAACTGCCGTCCTATTCTTGCTTCTCTGGTGCATCATTGCCACATGGTCAACCAGTGCTTATGCGACAGAGTTCCTTCTGGTGCTCCTGGTCCCTCAAATGGCCTCTGATGAAGATGCACTTCCCCACAGAGGACGAAGGATGCTGTGCCAAGGTGTACAGCCACAATGCTGTGCCCTCATCTGTCCCTGAGTTACGTACTGTCCACTCCTCAAGCCCAGCTTCCTTCTCCATCAAAACCCAACTTCCACTTGCAAGCAAAGTTTCTGATGATGAAGTCTTCTTGACGGTAATGTGATTGATAAGGGTGGGTTCCATAAGAAGGATTGACACACACAATGATAGTTTCAGTGTCAGTCACAAGAAAAGGAGAGTTGATTTGCAGAGAATTAATGGTGAAATTAGAGGTGCCTCTAATTACACAGTTTGGCTGCATTCTGTATTATCTCCTGAACTCCCAGATGCCTTTCCTCCTTGTCTTTGAATCATTCGCTATGACTACTTCACCAAGGAAGAAAAATGAAGTGTGTGCCTAGAAATGCTGTGAATCAACAATGGCCCAAGCTTTTTTCTACGTACATATACACGATGTATGTGTACTTACATCTATTTATCCATCCTGTTTATCTATTTATCTATCTGTCTGTCTATTTATCTATCTATCTATCTATCTACCAACCTATCCATCCACCTGTCCATCCCCCCCACACACATCCATCCATCCATCCTTCTATCTCTACCTACCTATCTATCTATCTATCTATCTTTTTATTATCTATCTATCATCTATCACCCATCTATCTATCTATCTATCTATCTATCTATCTATCTATCTACCTACCTACCTATCTATTTATCTATCTATCATGTACCTGTCATGTATTTATCTATTTATCGTCTATCTATCTATCTATCTATCTACCAACCTATCCATCCACCTGTCCACCCCCCCAACACAACCATCCATCCATCCGTCCATCCTTCTATCCACCTATCTATCTATCTATCTATCTATCATCTATCTATCTATTTTATCTATCTATCTATCCATCTAATCATCTATCCATCATCTATCATCAACTATGTATCTATCTTCCTATTATCTATCATCTATCCCCAATCAATACGCCCTTTCTAGAAAGTTTCAAAGGGGTTATTGGGAAAGGCGAAAGTCTCCTGCCTACTAACTAGAGAATTCAGAATGCGTTGGAAGCCGACTTTGTAACAACTGATGCAGAAGCCTGAGTTGTTGGAAGAAAAAGAATAGTCAAATTCATTTGGGTCCAGATATAATGCATGGGCCAGCATTCCTCAAGAAAGGAAAACCTCTCTTTTGATTGACATCTTCATTTCAAATGCAGCTCTGCTGTTGAATCAAGCTGTCCAGGTGAGTAGTAAGCAGCCTGTGAGCTAAACTCCATCTCAGAGTCGACTTCCAAGGGAACTCAACCAGTCCTTGACCTCCAAACTCTCCTCCACCTGTCTCCCACAATCCATCTTGAACACCATTTTTCTCCTGCCACACTTATGATTGGAACCCACTTAGATCTCCCTAGATCCTGACGCGCCATATATGAACTCCTGGGTCTGGGTTACAAGTTCTTCCAGCCCTGAGATCTATTTCCTACCACCATCCTCGAATGAAATCAGACCCTCCCCCTCAATCCTCTCTTACGACACCTTGTCAACTTCCAACTGTGAATCCAGAGTCATGTATTCATTTGTAATCTACTCACACCTTCTCTCCTTGCCTCCCAGACGGCCTCCTCTTTTTGTCTTTCTTTCTTCCTTTTTAAACCCTTAAACCTGGTTTAAACCCCACCTCCTCTAAGGCATGCTTAAGTAATTGATTTTATGTACATACTTTCTCTACTATGAAGCCATATAACATGCACCAAGTGTGAATCGATGCGTATATCTTTGTTCTTAGTTCTCTGAAATGTCTATATTTTACCCTCAGTGTTAAATAACTTTTACAAATTGTTAAATAAAAACAATTTATTTAACAATAAATTTCTTGTTCTTAAATAAAATTGAAGTACATTTTTAAAGAAATTATTAAATTTTAATTTAAAACAATAACAAAAAATTATTAAATAAAATTGAAACAATTTCATGGTTAAATAAAACAGAAATACAGACAACTGCACAAAACATACGTGGCTTAGTGAATTATTAGAAGGCAGACACTACGGAAGTACCATCAGGTCAAGAAATAGAACTTTGCCATCTCTCCTGAAGGGTCCTCCATGAGCCCCATTCCAATCCAGTCAAGAATGGAAATAGGCTGCTAGTAGTATCGTGGTAAATGTATGCAGAAGTTTCCTGGTGATAAGTAATGTTAACACACTGAAGATACTTTGGCAGGTATGTGTAAAGGGGATTTGAGGCTGATTCCTCTTTTGACATATGAAAAGCCTTCCCAATGTCTTTTAATGAGCCAAGACATCTTATATACTGTGCTCATCATTTTCTTGGCTTAAAGTTGTCTAGGTAGAGGAAGAAACTTCAAGTAGCTTATATTTCACCACATTACCCTAAAAAAAAGTTTAAGCAAAGTCTTACTAATAAGACAATGCATTATTTTACAGAAATATTCAGTTAATATTCACACTGAGGATTGAATCACAATAAAGAGAATAGCAATAGGACAATTTTCTAGCTGTTCTCTAACTTGGGCAGAATTTCTTCGACATCAGTGTATCTCACCAGATGCATAAATATAAGACAATGAAAGCTTGCAAGGATCATAAGAGCTCTCCACCCTGTAGAAATAGTACTTTGCCGTAGTTTAAAGACAATACGGTCATGTGTCACTTAATGATGGGGGTATGTTCTGAGGAATGCGTTGTTGGGCGATTTCATTTCTGTGTGAACATCGTAGAGTGACTTACACAACCTAGATGGTGCAGCCTACTACACACCTAGGCTATATGGTACAAATCCTATGGGACCACCGTCGTATACGCGGTCCATCATTGACTGAAACACTGTGATGTGGCACATGACTGTATTTGGTATATATTAAATATGAAATATGTAAGGCATAATAATATAATGAACAGCAAAATACCCACTACCCAACGTGAGAATTATATCATTAATAATACCTTGCTTTTATCTCCCTTTTATCTGTCTCATCCCTTACTCCCATCTGGCATTAACTACTATTCTGAATTTAGACTATATCAGTCCTTTGTTTCTAAAATGGTATTAACATATATGCAAGTAACTTTAAACCATATGTGTGTGTATGTATTTGCGTGTGTATGTGTATATATATGATATTAAACTAGAAGTATCCTATAAATATATCATTAATATAACATATATAGTTTGATTTGGTACTTAAAAATGATACCATACCTTATAATAGCTTTTTGGACTTTCTATTTCACTTGATATTGTGTTATTTAGATTTTTTGTATTGTTGCCTGTCTGTATTTCATTCTTTTTTTTTTTTTTTTGCCACAAAAGACTCTATTGAGTGAGTGGATCACAATCTATTTCTACATTTTCCCGTTGATGGGTACTTGGGTTCCATCCAGGATTGGCTATTACCAACAGAGATGATATGAAGACTCAGATATATATGTTTGGGTGCACACCTGCATGGTTTTCCCTAGAATATTCACCCAGGAGAGGAATTCTTGAGTCACAGCGATGTAATTAGAACTGATAGGTTATGCAAAATGGTTTTGCAAAGAGTTCATATTAATTTATAGATCCAAGAGCATTGTCTAAGGTCCACATTCTCTCCAATGAGAGTGAGAGAATGCTTACATGTTGGTAATCAGATGGAAATAATAATGTTTATCGTATGGTGGTCTTGATTTATGTTTTCTTAAATGAACAGAATTGATCATAATTTCAACTGTTTTGGGACCATATGTATATCCCTCTTGAGTGAAATGCCTCCTCATTGATTTCACTGAGTTTTCTAATGTTTGTCTCTTTCCCATAAATTGGAAGTTCTGTGTGTGTCTTAGATGTGCATCATTTGAATCCATTGTTCAAGAGACTTTGTTCAAAGTTATTCCTCTGGGGTTGATTTTGTTTACAGAGTCTGTTGATAAACAGAAGTTCTCAACTGTAAGTTAGTTCACAGGCATTTTCCTCCATGGTTAACATTTTTGTGTCTTCTTGAAAGAATCTCTCTGGACTCCAAGGACAGAAAGATATTTTTTCTTTTCTTTTCTTTTCTTTTTTAGTGAGGAGGGTTGGCCCTGAGCTAACATCCATGCCCATCCTCCTCTATTTTTTGTATGTGGGAAGCCACCACAGCATGGCCTGATGAACACTGCGTTGGTCTGTGCCCGGGATTTGAACCTGTGAACCGTGGGCTGCTGAAGCAGAGGGTACAAAGTTAATGATTATGCCACGGGGCCGGCCCCAGAAAGATATTTTTTCTATATTTTTTCAAGAAGTTTAACTTTAACCCATCTGGAATTTGTGTGTGTGTGTGTGTGTGTGTGTGTGTGTGTTCATATGGTTTTCATTTTTTCCGTATGGAAAGCCAGTCATCCCAGCACTCTATTGAATAGTCCCTCATTTACTGACTGATCAGCAGTCTCTTCTCTGTTGCATATTATAGCACGTGCTAACCCAGCCACTTCTAATCCTAGGTCCTGGGTCCGTTTGTCCTGGGCTTTTATCTGACCACTTGAGTTCAATGGACACGTCGGAGGTAGGCCAGAGTGCCGGACACTTAGGGCTCCCAAGAAACAGCCCTGACATGAAGAATGACAAGGGTTGGTGGTCCCTACTCCAGTTCCCTCACCCTATGGCTGACATAGCTCTGGGGCACATTCTACACTCTCTAAAATTCTCATCAGGATTCAACCCAGTCGTCCATGGTGGTAACCTTCTTGATAAACACCCATTCGTCGCCTCCTCCCTTCCCTGTCTCCTTGCCCTACTTCCTGCTGGTGGTTCCTACCAAAAGGAACTCCCGACTAGAATTCTGGAATCAAGATCTGTTTCTGAGGGAACCGAGTCTAAAAGGGTGTATATATCTAACATAAACATACATACACAGACACACCCATATATCTACTGTATCTATCTATCATCTATCTATATAACATCTATCTATCATCTATAGCAGTTTATCCATGTCTATCTATTGATCTATTTATGCATCCATCCATCCATTTATCTATCGATCATTTATATCATCTATCTATATCTATCCATTCATCCATCTATCCATCCATAACTATCTATATAATCTATCTATCTATCTATGTATCTATCTATCTACCTATCTATCTATATATCATCTATCTATCTATCCATCCATCCATCCATCCATCTATTATCTATCTATCCCTCTATTCTTTTTCTTTGGTCCCTATTTTGCATAAGTGATGGTATTTTTATCCCTGACTCCATGGTACATGGTCAGACAATTCCTTAAGTCCTTCCTCACCTTTTCCTCTCCCTTTGCCTTCCCCCCTTCCATTTCTCTTCTTTCTTTTCATCTTTTTTCCTCCTTTGTACCTCAAGTGTAAGACAGAGTGAATGATCATTCTGCCTCCATGTCATTATCATCCTCCGTTGTAAGGCCCTTCTCTTGTTTTCATGTATTCACTTATTTGTTAATTTTTCCTTCTATCCCCATTCAGCCCTACCGTTGCTCTCGCCCCTCAGAGGCAACCTTTTAATTTGTAGCTCTTTATTTGAATACATTCTTGCAAAAGCAGTATTGCTCTTTGTGGGCAGTATTTTTCACTTCTTTAAATATTTTCTATGTTAATTGGATTCTTACTTTTCCCATTAAACTCGTAGTTTTTAAGATCTATCTGTGTGTATCTATCTAGGGGTAATTTGATCTGTTATTTCTAACTGCTGACATCTCTATATTTTATCTACCCACCATCCCTGTGATAGAACAAAGAGAAAGGTCCTAGTGAAAAGACAGAGTTCGATATCTATTCATAATTAAAGAACGATTTTCATTGGTTGTTTCCTGGCACCTGGGGGTCCTGGCATACCAGGATCACTTAATCCAAGTTCAGGCTTCAGATTCTCTGGGTCACCCAGGTCACTCAAAGCTGCTTCCAAGTGGGCTCACATTTGCTTTAGGTTCCTTGTTATTCCTAGGTGTAGTCATTTAGGTCCCAAACTAAGAAACAGAATGTTTATCCTTGCTCTTGCTGAGTGTTAGGTTCCAACTTGTATCTCCCTAGCCCTGCAGGGAAGCTAAACATTCTGCTCAGCCTTTCAGTACCATTGTCTGGATTGTGGTAGTGACCCCAGATCAAAGCAGCCCCAGATCCTGGGCTCACCTTCTGGAATTCTGGCTGTTCCTTTATTTAAGCCCAGGAATCCCTTACCGTCTTCTTAGCATTTTAACTACTGCAAGATGTGGTCAAAAAAATATTTTGTACAGCATTTTTAGTCATCTTCAGTAGGGAGTTTATGCAAATTGCCTACTCCTTCATCACCTAACTCATACGAATTTTGGAGTGAGCCTATCAGGTTCTAGGAAAGATTTTATTTGAGAATTTTATTCAAATACATTAGACCTGTAGACGCGACATGGGAGAATGAACATCTTTATCATAGTGAGTCCTCTCATTAGGAGCGTGGGATACCCATTCATTTATTTAGATCTCATATAATAGATGTCAATATATATTTATAATTTTTTGCATATGAGTGCTGCACATTATTCAATAAGTTTATTCCTGGAAGTCTTAGATTTTTTTTGCTGTTCTTGTAAACAGTCTCTTTTATTATTTCATCTGCTAATTTTTTGCTGCTAATGCATAGAAATTAAACTGATTTTATATATTATACTCACAGCTAAACCATTATATATATTTTAAAATCCTATAGAATCTGCTAGTATTTTTATATAGAAAATAGTATCATCTGTGAATGAATATATTTTTGTGTCTTTCTTTCTAAGCTTCATGCCCTTAATTTCTTTTTTCTCTTTTTCTCTTCTCACTGTGATAGGTAGAAATTCTACTGATGTGTTGAACAGAAATAGTGATAACAGACTTCCTTGTCCTATTCCTGATTTAAAGGGGATAATTCTAATATATTTCCATTAAGAAGGGTTTCTGCTTTCAGTAACTTCAGATAAACTTAGATTAGCCTGGAATTTTTCTTTCTTATTCTCTTCTTGTCTAGTGTTTAGGATCCAGGTTGTTCTGGCATCAGAAGATGAATGAAGCAGTAGTCATTTTTCTATCCTTTTGGATTAGTGTATATTTTGGAATAATTGGTATATTGAAAATGTCATAGAACTTTATAAATAATTTGGGTCTGGCGTCTTCTAGAGGAAGAGATTTATTTATTTATTTATTTATTTATTTATTTATTTATTTTTTATTGATGTTTTAATGGTTTCTAACATTGTGAAATTTTGGGTTGTACATTTTTGTTTTTCCATCACCATATATATGACTCCCTTCACCCCTTGGGGGGGGGGGGGGGGG